>JAREIK010009269.1:0-42974 GCA_029783825.1 Sapria himalayana | reverse complement strand
AAATCTCATTTTAATTTGTATTCATTATAATTTTAAATATTCATTTTAATTATTTATTAGTTTATTTTTTATAGAAATATCAATCAAAAATAAATAATGAGCGAGACAAATATAATTTTAATAATTTATTTTTAATCATAAAAAAAATAAACTTATATAAAGAAGTAAAATTTTAAAAACAAAAAATTAATATTTAGTAATATTTTACTTTGATTTTGAATCATTATATATAGGTTTTGCAATTATATTTTAATTGCGATCAATCTTATTAATAATAGTTTATTAATTTATAATTCGATCATTTTTATAATATCGAACAAAAAAATTATTTATATTCAATTAAAATGTCTTATATTATTAAGTTATTATAACTAAATATAATATTTACATTTGAAAAAAATTTAAAAATTATTATATTTGAATGGTTATAACCTTCAAAAATGATAAAAAATCACAAAAATAATTTTTTATTTTTTTATTATTTAAATAAAACTTAAAAACCACTTAATGCCTAAACATTTAAATCTCTAGACTCCTAAACCCCAAAACCCCCTAAATACTAAAACCATTAAACCTATATAACCTAAATAATAAATAATAAATCTCATTTTTATTTGTATTCATTATAATTTTAAATATTCATTTTAATTACTTTTTAGTTTATTTTTATAGAAATATTAATTACAAAATAAATAATGTGTGAGACAGATATAATTTAAATAAATTATTTTTTATGAAAAAAATAAGCTTATAAAAAAACAAAATTTCAAAAATTTAAAATTTTATTTAGTAATATAATTTACTTTGATTTTGAATTATTTTGGGTTCTGCAAATATATATTAATTAATATCTATCTTATTAATAATAGTTTATTAATTTATTTTTTATCATTTTTATAATATATATTAATACATTTTTTTATATTGAATCTACAACTAATATATTTATTAAGATTATTATAATTATGTATTGTATTCATATTTTATAACTATTAAAAAATTATTATATTTTTAAAGGTTATAACATTTGAAAATCACGAAAATTCATAAAAATAAATTTTTTCTTATTTCTTTGATTAAATAAAACCTATAAACACCTAAATATGTAAATATAAATGAATAAATTGATTAACCCCAAAACCACAAAAAACTTAAACAATTAAATAGTTTATACTAAATAATAAATCATAAATCTCATTTTTATTAGTATATCATTATAATTTTAAATATACATTTTAATTATTTATTAGTTTATTTTTATACAAATATAAATTAAAAATCAATTATTAGTTAGACTAATATAATTTAAATATTTTATTTTTCATCAAAAAATATATAAGCTTATAAATGGATACAAAAATTTAAAAATTTATAATTAATATTTCGTAAAATATTTTACTTTTTTTTGAATCATTTTAGGTTTTGAAAATATATTTTAAACAATATTTATCTTATTAATAATTGTGAATTACTTTTATATGATCATTATTATAATATATATCAATAAAATAGTTTATATTGAATTTATATGTTATATAATTATTATGATTATAATAACTTCATAGTATATTCGCTTTTCAAAAAAAATTATAAATAATTATATTTTCAAAGGTTATAACCTTCAAAAATGAGAAAAAATAACAAAAATAAATTTTTTGTTATTTTATTTTTTATATAAAACCTATAAACCACTAAATGACTAAATTCTAAAATTACTAAACTTCTAAACCCCGAAGCCCATAAATACTTAAAACATTAAATTAGTATAGTCCAAATAATAAATCATAATCTTTTTTATTAGTATTCAGTATAATTTTTAATATTCACTTTAATTAATTATCAGTTTATTTTTATAGAAATATTAATTAGAAAATAAATTATTAGTGCGATATATATAGTTTAAATAATTTATTTTTCGCTAAAAAAATTCTTATAATAAAAGGCAAATTTTTAAAAATAAATAATTATTATTTACTAATATAGCTTATTTTGATTTGAATCATTTTAGATTTTACAATTATATTTTAATTTATATCATTCTTATAAATACTCGGTTATTAATTTATTTATTGATCATTATTATAATATATATCAATAAAATTATTATATTGAGTTTAAATTATATATAATAATTAAGATTATTATAACTAAATATTATATTCACATTTAAAAAAAATTAAAATTATTATATTTTCAAAGGTTATGACCTTCACTAAACTCATAAACCACAAAACACCTAAATACTTAAACTATTAAACTGGTATATGCTAATTAATAAATAATAAATCTCAATTTTATTTGTATTCATGATAATTTTAAATATTCAATTTAATTATTTATTAGTTTTTTATTATAGAATTATAAATTATAAAATAAATTATGAGTAAGACAAATATAATTTAATAATTTATTTTTAATAACAAAAATATAAACTTATAAAAAAAGTAAAACATTAAAAAAAATTATTATTTAGCAATATATTTTACTTTGATTTGAATAAATTTAGATTTTCCAAATACTTTTAAATAATATCTATTTTATTAATAATAGCTTATTAATTTATTTTTTGATCATTATTATAATATCTAGCAATGTAATAATTTATATTGAATTTAAATGACTTATATTTATGAAGATTATTATAAATAAGTATTATCTTTACATTTGAAAAAAATTTAAAAATTATTATATTTTCAAAGGATATAACCTTGAAAAATTAGAAAAAATAAAAAAATAAATTTTGTGTTATATCATTGTTAAAATAACACTTATAAACCACTAAATCCCTTAACACTTAAATCTCTAAACTCCTTAACACAAAAGTCCTTTAATACTTAAACCTTTAAACTCGCAAACCTTAATTATAATTTAAATAATTTATTAAAATATTAATTACAAAATAAATTATGAGTGATACAAATTTAATTTAAATAATTTATTTTTCATCAAAAAAATATATAAGCTTATAAAAAGATGCAAAAAGTAAAACAAAAATTATTATTTAGTAATAAATTTTACTTTGATTTTGAATAATTTTAGGTTTTGCAATTTTATTTTAATTTATAACTAGCATATTAATAATAGCATATTAATTTATTTTTTAAAATTGATTTAATATCTATCTATAAAATTTTTTATATTTTGTTTAGATTATATATAATTATAATGATTATTATTATAAAATATTGTAATCACATTTTTAAAAATTTTTAAAATTATTATATTTTCAAAGGTTATAACATTTGAAAATGTGAGAAAATATCAAAAATAATTTTTTTGTTATTTCATTGTTTAAATAAAACCTATAAACCACTAAATGCCTAAACATTTAAATAAATAACTTCTAAATCTCTAAAACCCTAAAAAGATAATCCTTTTAAACTGGTATACCCTAAATAATAAATAATAAATCTCAATATTATTTTTTTCATTATAATTTAATATATTCATTTTAATTATTTATTCATTTATTTTTAAATAAACATTAATTACAAAATAAATTATGAGTTAGACAAATATAATTTATATAAATTATTTTTCATTGAAAAATATAGATAAAATTATAAAAAGAATAAAAAATTTAAAAACTAAAATTATTTATATTGAATTTACATAATATATAATTATTTAGATTAATATAACCAAATAATATTTTTACATTTTAAAAAAATTTAAAAATTATTAGTTTTCAAAGGTTATAACATTTGAAAATAAGAAAAAATATAAAAAATTAATTATTTGTTATTAGATTTTTTAAATAAAATCTATAAACCACAAAATACCTAAATTCTTAATTAATAAACTCCTAAACCCCGAAGCCCATAAATACATAAGCCTTTAAATTAGTATACTCTAAATAATAAATTATAAATCTCATTTTTATTAGTATTCATTATAATTTTAAATATTCGCTTTAATTATTTATCAGTTTATTTTTATTAAAATATTAATTACAAAATAAATTATTAGTGAGACGGATATAATATAAATAATTTATTTTTCATCAAAAAAATATAAGATTGTAAAAAGAGGCAAAATTTTTAAAACAAAATATTATTATTTAGTAATTTATTTTAATTTAATTTTGAATAATTTTAGATTTTGCAATTATAATTTAATTTATATCATTCTAATTAATAATAGTTTATTAATTTATTTATTGATCATTATTATAATATCTATTAATAAAATTATATATATTGATTTTACATTATATATAATTATCAAGATTATTATAACTAAATATTTTTTAATGAATATCTATCTATTACTAATAGTTTATTAATTAAACTTTTGATAATTATTATAATATCTATCAATAAAATTATTTGTATTGAATTTATATGATATATAATTATTAATATTATTATAACTAAATATTATTTCGTATTTCAAAAAATGTTAAATATTATTATATTTTCAAAGGTTATGACCTATGAAAATGAGAAAAAATTACAAAATTCTTTTCTATTATTTTATTGTTTAAATAAAACCTATAAACCACTAAATACCTAAAAACATAAATCGCTAAACTCCTAAAAGACAAAACCTCTAAATACTTAAATAATTAAACTAGTATACATTAATAATAAATAATAAATTTCATTTTAAGAAATTTTTGTTTTTAAAATTTTGCCTCTTTTTATAAGCATATATATATTTTTTGGTAAAAAATAAATTATTTAAAATAGATCTGTCTCACTAATAATTTATTTTGTAATTAATATTTCTATAAAAATAAACTGAAAAATAATTAAAAAAAAATTTAAAATTACACTTAATAAAAATTAAAATCAAATTTATGATTTATTTTTAATGTATACCAATTTAATAGTTTAAGTATTTAGATGTTTTGTCATTTAGAAGTTTAGTGATTAATGTTTTTAGGCATTTAGTGGTTTATAGGTTTTATTTAAAGAATAAAAAAATAAAAAAAAATTTGTAATTTTTTGTCATTTTCATAGGTTATAACCATTGAAAACATAATAATTTTAAAATTTTTTGAAATGTGAATACAATATTTAGGTATAATAATTTTAATAATTATATATCATATAAATTTAATATAAATAATTTTATTGATAGATATTATAATAATAATCAAAAATTAAATTAATAAACTATTAATAATAAGATATATATTAATTAAAAAACATTCACAAAACCCAAATTGATTCAAAATTAAAGTAAAAAATATTACTGGATAATAATTTTTAATTTTTAAAATTTTACTTCTTTTATAAGCGTATATATTTTTTTGATTAAAAATAAATTATTTAAATTATATTTGTCACACTCATAATTTATTTTGTAATAAATATTTATATAAAATAAACTCATAAATAATTAAAATGAATATTTAAAATAATAATATATTAAAATAAAAATTAGATTTCTTAATTATTAATTAGTATATAGAATTTTAATGGTTTATGTATTTAGGCATTATGGGCCTTAGGAGTTTACTGATTTAACTTTGTATGCATTTAGTGGTTTATAAGTTTTATTTAAAAATTAAAATAACAAAATATTTATTTTTATTCTTTTTGATATTTTCAAAGGTTATAAACTTTGAAAATATAATAATTTTTAAATATTTTCAAATGTGAATTCAATATTTAGTTATAATGATCATTATATTTATATATCATATAAATTCAATATAAACAATATTATTGATAAATATTCTAAAAATGATAAAAAAAAATTAATAATATATTATTAATAAGATAGATATCAATTAAAATATAATAAAAAATTTTAAAATGATTCAAAAGAAATAAAAATATATTACTATATAATAATTTGTTATTTTGAATTTTTTTTTCTTTTAAAAAGTTTATCCATATTTTTTTGATGAAAATTAATTTATATAAATTAAATTTGTCTAACTCATAATTTATTTTTTAATTAATAATTATATAAAAATAAACAAATAAATAATTAAAATGAATATTTAAAATTATATTGAAAAAAAATAATATTGAGATTTATTCTTTATTATTTTCGGTATATCAGCCTAATTTAAATTAGATCTGTCACACTGATAATTTTTTTTTGTAATTATACCAATTTAATAGTTTAAGTATTTAGAGGTTTTGTCGCATAGCTGTTTAGCGATTCATGTTTTTAGACATTTAGTGGTTTATAGGTTTTATTTAAATAATGAAATATCAAAAAAAATTTATAATTTTTTGTCATTTTTATAGGTTATAACCTTTGAAAATATAATAATATTTAGATTTTTTTGAAATGGTAATACAATATTTAGTTATAATAATTTAAAAAATTATATATCATATAAATTCAATAAAACAATTTTACTAATAGATATAATAAATAATGATCAAAAATTAAATTAATAAACTATTAATAATAAGATATATATTAATTAAAATATATTTACAACACCCAAATTGATTCAAAATTAAAGTAACAAATATTATTGGATAATAATTTTTAATTTTTAAATTTTTTACTTCTTTTATAAGCGTATATATTTTTTTTATTAAAAATAAATTATTTAAATTATATTATTCGCACTCATAATTGATTTTGTAATAAAAATTTATATAAATATAAACTAATAATTAATTAAAATGAATATATAAAATTATAATAAATTGAAATAAAAATTAGATTTCTTAATTATTAAGTAGAATAAAGCGGTCTAATGGTTTATGTATTTAAGCAATACGAGCTTTAGGAGTTTTCTGGTTTAACTATGTATGAATTTAGTGTTTTATAGGGTTTATTTAGAAAGTAAAATATCAAAATATTTATTTTTATTATTTTTTTATATTTTCAAAGGTTATAACCTTTGAAAATATAATAATTTTTAAATTTTTTTCAAATGTGAATTCAATATTCAGTTATAATAATAATGATATTTATATATCATATAAATTCAATATTAACAATAGTATTGATAAATATTCTAATAATGATCAAAAAATAAATTAATAATCAATTATTAATAAGATAGATATCAATTAAAATATAATTACAGTACCTATAATGATTCAGAAGCAAAGCAAATTATATTACTATATAATAATTTTGTTTTTAATTTTTTTTCTTTTAATAAGTTTATTTATATTTTTTTGATGAAAAATAATTTATATAAATTATATTTGTCTAACTAATAATAATTTACTTTTTAATTAATATTTATATAAAAATAAACAAATAATTAATTAAAATGAATATTTACAATTATAAAGAAAAAAATGAGATTTATTCTTTATTATTTAAGGTATACAAGTTTAATTTAAATTATATCTGTCTTACTAATAATTTATTTTGTAATTAATATTTCGATAAAAATAAACTGATAAATAATTAAAATAAAAATTTAAAATTATACGGAATAAGAATTAAAATGAGATTTATGAATTATTATTAATGTATACCAGTTTAGTATTATATGTATTTAGAGGTTTTGTCATTTAGGACTTTAGTGATTTATGTTTTTAGGCATTAAGTGGTTTATATGTTTTCTTTAAACAATGAAATTACAAAAAAAATATTTTTGATATTTTTTCACATTTTTAGAGGTTATATATGACCTCTGACAATATAAAAATTTTAAAATTTTTTAAAAATGTGAATACAATATTTAGTAATAATAATCATTATAATTATATATAATATAAACTAAATTTAAATAATTTTATTGATAGATATGATTATCAATTATCAAAAAATAAATTAATATGTTATTATTATTATGATGGTTATAAATTAAAATATAATTGCAAAACCAAAAATTATTAAAAATCCAAGTAAAATTTATTATTAAATAATAATTTTTGTTTTTTTAGTTTTTGCTTTTTTTATAAGCTTATATATTTTTTGATGAAAAATAAATTATTTAAATTATATTTGTATCACTCATAATTTATTTTGTAATTAATATTTTAATAAATTATTTAAATTATATTTAAGGTTTACGAGTTTAAATGTTTAGTATTTAGGGACTTTTGTGTTTAGGAGTTTAAATTGTTTAAGTGTTTAGTCATTTAGTGGTTTATAAGTTTTATTTAAATAAAAATAATAAAAAATTATTTTTGTGATTTTTTATCATTTTTTAAGGTTATAACCTTTGAAAATATAATAAATTTTAAATTTTTTTCAAATGTAAATATAATATTCAGTTATAATAACTTAATAATTATAAGACATTTTAATTGAATATAAGTAATTTTATTGTTTGATATTATAAAAATGATTGAATAATAAATTAATAAACTATTGTAAATAAGATTTATCGCAATTAAAATATAATTACAAAACCTATATATAATGATAAAAAATCAAAGTAATATATATTACTAAATAATAATTTTTTGTTTTTAAATTTTTACTTCTTTATATAAGCTTATTTTTTTTATTAAAGATAAATTATTAAAATTATTTGTCTCACTTATTATTTATTTTGAGATTAATATTTTTATAAAAAATAAACTGATAAATAATTAAAATGAATATTTAAAATTATAATGAATACAAATTAAAATGAAATTTATTATTTATTATATATGGTATACCGGTTTAATGGTTTGATTATTTGGGAGTTTTGTCGTTTAGGAGTTTAGCAATTTATGTTTTTAGGCATTTAGTGGTTTATAGGTTTTATTTATAATTAAAAATTTAAAATATTATTGCAAAACCTATAAATATTCAAAATCCAAGTAAAATTTATTTTTTTTTAGTTTTTGCTTCTTTTAATAAGCTTATTTTTTTTTGATAAAAAGTAAATTATTTAAATTACATTTTTATCACTCATAATTTATTTTGTAATTAATATTTTAATAAATTATTTAAATTATATTTAAGGTTTACTAGTTTAAAGGTTTGAGTATTTAGGGGCTTTTGTGTTTAGGAGTTTAGAGGTTTAAGTGTTTAGGCATTTAGTGGTTTATGAGTTTTATTTAAACAATGATATAACTAAGAATTTATTTTTATTATTTTTATTAATTTTTGAAGATTATAACCTTTTAAAATATAATAATTTTTAAATTTTTTTTAAATGTAAATATAATATTTAGTTATAATAATCTTAATAATAATAAGTCATTTAAATTCAAAATAAATAATTACATTGCTAGATATTATAATAATGATCAAAAAAAATTTAATAAACTATTATTAATAAGATAGATATTTTTTAAAATATATTTGTAAAATCTAAATTTATTCAAAATCAAAGAAAAATATATTACTTAATAATAATTTTCTTTATGTTTTGCTTTTTTTATAACTTTATATTTTTGTTATTATAAATAAATTATTTAAATTAATTTATCTATCAATTATCAAAACATTAATGATATTATATCAACTTCTAAAATTAAATTTATTATCATCATTAATGATAGATATAAATTAAATTTTAATTTATATCTATCATTCTTCTTATTCTTCTTAATCATCATTATCATCATCACGATCTTTGTCATCATTTTTTTTCTACTACTTCTTTTTTATTTTTCTTATTCTTCTCATTTTTGTTTTTGTTCATTTTTTTTCTTTTTTTATCTTTATTTTAATTTTTCTTATTATTATTATTATTATTATACTTTTTCTTCTACTTGTTTTTCTATTTATTATTGTTGTTAATATTTTTACCATTTTTTCCAATGACTTCTATCACTACTACTTCTTATTCATTTTGTGTTTCTTTCTCTTCTTCTTGATCTTTTTATTTTTCTTATTCTTCTTATTCTTCTTATCCAACTTCTAATTATTCAACTTTTTCTTCTTCTTTTTTTTTCATCACCACCTTCTTTATTCACACTTACTACTACATTTATTCTACTTATTTTCATTTTGTTCTTCTTGTACTAAATTTTCTAGCTTTTCTTCTTCTTATGCTACTTATTCTTCTTCTTATACTCTACTACTTCTACTTTTTCTTCTATTTCTTCTACTTTTTCTTTTCTTTTTTTTATTTTTTTCTTCTAATTCCTATTATTATTATTTATTCTTTTTATTGTTGTACATCATATTATTCTTGTTGTTGTTCATTTTCTTCTTCATATTCTTCACTTCTTTTTCATCTTCTTCCTCTTCTTTTCCAACTTAATCTTCTTCTTTTCTTGTTCATCTTCTTTTCATTCTTCTTCAAGTTTTTATTATTTGTTTCAGCAAATATTTTTTCTAATCTTGTTTTTCTTTTTTTAACTTCTTCTTCTTCTTCTTCATTTCCTTGTTCCTTGTCTTCTTCTTATTATTTTTCTTATTATTATTATTATTATTCTTATTCTTTTTCCTAATGATTGTTACATTCTTTTTCTTATACTTATTCTTCTTACTCTTCTTTATCTTCAAATTATTCAAACCATTATTTCTCTTCATCTTTTTCTTCATCATGTTCTTATTTTTGTTCTTCTTATTTTTCTTTTTTTACTATTTTTTTACTTATTCAATTTTTTATTTTTTCATGCTTATTTTGTTATCTTTTTTTCATGTGCTTTTTATACTACTTTTTACTTAATTTCATATTCTCTTCTCATTCATCTACTTCTTCTTCTCCATCTTCTCATTCTTCTACTTCTCCATTTTTCTTCTTTGTTTAATCATCATCATCATAATGTTTTTTTTTTCTTATTCTTAACCATCATCATCATATTGTTCTTTTTTTTCCTTTTTTTTCATTTTTTTCATTTTTTCATTTTTTTTTGATATTATTTTTGTTGTTTTTTTTATTTTCTTCTTCTTTTTGTTCTTCTTCTTCTTCTTTATGTTTTTTTCATGTGCTTCTTCTCCTTATTTATGTTCTTGTTCTTCTTCTTAATCATCATCACCACCACCACCACCATCTTCATCTTCTTCTTTTTATTTTGATTCTCATTTTTTTTCTTATTCTTCATTTTTTTGTTGTTATTCTTGTTTATCTCTACTTCTTCTTTTTTTCTTTTTATTATTCTTCCTCTTATTTTTATTTTTATTTTATTTCTTCATCTTCTTCATTTTATTATTTTTAATCCTTTTCTGCTTTTACTTATTCTCTTTTTTCTCATTCAATTATTCTTGTTATTTTTCTTCTTAATTTTGATATTTTCTTGAACATCTTCTTTTATTAATTCTTCATCTTTTTTTGTGATTCTTCTTCTATTTCTTATTTTTTTTTTCTTATTCTTATTCTTATTCTTCTTCTTATTCTTATTCTTCTTATTCTTCTTCTTATTTTTCTTATTATTTATTATTATTATTATTATTATTCTTCTTCTTCTACAACTACAACTACAACTACTACTTCTAATTCTTCATCTTTTTCTTATTTCTTTCTTATTTCTCACCATCTTCTTTCTCTTTCTCATCTTACTCCACTTCCTCTTATTATTATTCTTCTTTTCTTTATATTTTTATCTTCTACTTTATACACTTTGTATCATTACCCTTTTTTATCATTTCCTTTTTCATTTTCTTTATTGTCCTCCTAATTTTTTTGATCCTCTTCTTTGATTTCTGTTTCATCGTCATCTTTTTCATTTTCATCAATTATATATTTTTTTATTATTCCATATCTTTTTTTTCAACTCTTTTCTTATTATTCTTTATCTTCTTCTTTTTTCTTGTTATTCTTTATCTTCTTCTTCTACATCCCTTGTTGGTTCTTCCTCTTTGTAGTCTACCTGTTAATTTTCATCATTATCATTATCTTATTCTACTTTTTTACTTTTCTTATTCTTCTGCATCTTTATGTTTTTTTTATTTCTTCATTTCTTCTTCATCTTCTTCTTATTTATTCCCACTTATTTTTATTCTTCATCCACCTCTTGTTCTTCTTGACCATTTTCTATGTATATTCTAATTATTATTCATTTTGTTTTTTTTTCTTATTTGCTTCTTCATAGTCTTCTACTTATATTCTACTTTTTTCTCATTTTCTTCTTTTTTTTCTTCTTTTTCTTCTTTTTTCTTCTTTTTTTCTTCTTTTTCTTCTTTTTTCTTTTTCTTCTTTTCTTCTTTTTCTTCTTTTTCTTCTTTTTCTTCTTTTTCTTCTTTCTTCTTTTTCTTCTTTTTCTTCTTTTCTTCTTCTTCTTCTATGTCTTCTTTTCTTCTTGATATTATTATTCTTCTTCTTCGTATTATTTGTCATCATCTTGTACTAATTCTTCATCATCATCATTTCTTTCTTCTTTAATTTTTTCTTTTTTATTTTTGTTCTTGTCTATCTTCTTGGTATTCTTTTTTTCTTCTTTTCTCCTCTCTTTTATAATTAATATTTTTATAGTTATTGTTATTCTTATTATTTTCTTTCTTCTTTTTCTTTTTGTTTTTTCTCATCTCCCTCTTCTTCTTCTTCAGCCACTTCTTCCTCTCTACCAACTTTTTATTCTACTTCTTTTACTTTATAATCATTATCATCGTATTCTTTTTTTTATTCTTATTTTCATTATTATTATTGTTTTTATTCATTTTCTTCATAATCTTCTTCTTTTTCTTTTCTTGTTTCTTTTCTTCTACTTCTTTCTCTTCTCTTATATCATCATCATTATCTCTTCTTCTTCTTCATTTCTTCTACTACTTGTACTTTGGTTACATTGACAAATTTTATCGATTAAACATTTTTAGAAAAGCCATTAATGAGAGTCTATCATCAACTGAGATCTGCATGTACAAGTGGTATATTACTAATAAATGAATATTCTTCCAAATTTCATTTCTACAAAGATGGTATTACTAGTTTAGTTATTCAATAATAAGATAACTCATTTTTAGTAAAATAGAAACATAGATTGTTAGACAATTTAAGGTTTGTGAGTTTTTCGTTAAATCTATTTAATGATGATTAAGTTACATAATTTATATTATGTCGGACATAGAATAAAGGTTGGTGTGTTTTGTAATTAATTATTCCCCTAACTACATACAACATAATTATCACCATTGAGATCATCCCAGTGGAATCTCTTCTTAGTTTTTATCTCAATACATAATTACCAAGATAATAACTCATCTATGCTCGAGATTGATTCACAATCACATACCTTTTTGGAAGCTTCATTAATAGCCTTTAATGATTGCTTTGTATGCACCTTATATTCTCTAGCCTAAAATATCATATAGACTATTTATTAATATGGTTTGTAAATATTTAAATTTTTAGATTCATAAGTATCATTCTCATTTAATTAATATATGTTCCACTCATATTTTACTAGTAGAAACTATATAAGTAAAAGTCATTATAAGGACTATCACTATGTCGTGAGTCACAATATACTTGTGCATTTCTCTTGGATTCCATATCATTATTTTCCTAGGTGATAATGTGACTTATACAAGAAAGGTGAACCACTTAGAAGAATATTCTTTATAACTTCTCTCCCAATTGAGAAATTACTCTTTTAAGATGTTTACAAAGGATTCATGTAAAAGCATTTATACTTTTAGTTTTTTAAGTATCATATCCATGATAATTAACATGCCCAAATTTTATGATTCAACATATTAGATTATCTCATGTATCATTGTTGGAAGGACTATCATTTCCTTCCTATCATATGTGTTAGTGAGTCTTATAGTTTACCTATTACCATTGACCATAATAATCTTACACAAACCTATAAATAATTGAAACCCAAGTATGATACTTTTTTAATCTTGCACAAACCATCAATATCCATACATAAAATATATCAAGCACATTCATTAATTTATAAAAAAAAGAAATAATTTACATCAGCTATCTCAATGTATACATACCCTAGACCTATGATAGTTTGATACAAATTTTAAATTCATCCTTAGTTGAGAAGGAATTAAAAGTTATGATGATTAATCCTTTAAATGTAAAACCTCTAGGAAGTGCGAAATTTAACTCTAGGGTTTGATAATTGCCATAGATTTGCTTGTTGCACGATGGAAAAGAAGAGAAAAAATGAGAGATCCCTTGAAATTTCAATATCTTCCACTTTACACTTTGAGCACTTGCATTACTCTAAATAGAAAGTCATGACCTTATAGAGAATGTCACAACTTTAGCCTTCATCATTTCAGCCTAAGGTCACAACTCTAAAAAATACTTGTGACTCTAGTCTGTAAAATCACAACACTATAACGACTATGACTTGGGGCTAATGTATCTTTGATTCTTGGGCGGGATACTATGAATTGACTAAGTCTTCATGCATTTGTCCTTTTTTCATCCATAAAGAGTGACAATTATTAGAAGTGTCTAAAGACTGGTGATGGCTTTTAATTTTGTAATATAACCATGACACTACGTATAGGCTACATTGCTGCTAATTGTATTTCTTGAATTTTATATAGTTGTGGCATTGAAAAATAGCCTGGACACTAAGAGGTCTCTCATGTGTTTCCGAGGTCATGGTATTAGAATGCCTATGGAAATGATATTTTACTTCATATATTAGAAGTATTCAAGGTCTTGTGGGTGGTCATGGCATTGGTTTTCAATTCTATAATATATCATATGCTATTGTGTTATGCAGATGCCAACAAATTGACAATTAGCTTGAGCATATAAGTTGTGGAAATGCCTTACTTCGAAGACAAGAGTTGTGGCCTTGGAAATGTAATATCTAAGTAGTCTTTTATAACTTTTAGTATCTCAAAAGTCATGGTTTTGAATAATTATCATGGCTTTGGCATGAGTAGTATCTCTGTAATTTTTTAGTGTTTAAATGTTGTGGCTTTGTAGAAATGCACTCTAACTTGAGACTACTAAACCATATTAAGAACTAAATTCTGGTGCTTTGAATTGGCCTTGAGCTTGAGCACTAGTTGGGTACTTGGTTACTATGATAAAAAATTAATATCATAACTACTTAATTTTCTAAGCTAAATATGACTGTAACTTCATATTAATATCATAGCCACTAAGAAATTTTCATGTAGTGGAAAGATTATACTAATGAATTGAATGGTCATGGTGTACAAAAATTATCCCAACCAATTAGGTAGAGTTTCAACCAAGAATAAACATCCAAACTACATGAGACTCAATGATATATCAGTCTCTATTAAAAACCTTCAAAAACCTATTGATTTCACATATATTCATCAAAACTCTTCAAATTGCCAAAGTTATTGAAATCAACTCATATTATCTCTATTTCTATGAATACAAAACATCATAACCACCCAAATATATAAGAATGTTTGATAGTTTGAACATCAAATACTATTTATTGTTTTTGTTTTTCTTTTTCTTCTTTTTTTGTTTTTATCCTCGTTCTTTTTTTCTTCTTCCAATTTTTATTCTTTTTCTTTTCTATTTTCTCTTCTTTGTTTTTTTTATTCTTCTACTTATTCACATTTTATTTCTTGTCCTACTCTTTCTTTATTATCATCATTATCAACTTTGTATTTCTTTTTCTATTTCATTTTTTTTATTATTCTTCTACTTTTTCAACTTCTTCTTCTACTAAAACTACAACTACAACAACAACAACTACTACTACTACTACTACTACTTCTTCTTCTATTTTTTTATTCTTATTCTTATTCTTCCTTTAATACTTTTTGTTCCTCATCTTCTTCTATTTCATCATCATCACATATTTTTTCTTATATTTCTTATCTTTTTCTTTTTTCCTTTCCATTCTTCTTCTTCTTCTTCATTCACATACTTCTTCTTTTTTATATTCTTCTTCTTCTCTTATTCTTCTTTGTCTTCCTCATCATCTTCTTCTTTTAATATTGCTTCTTATGTTTCATTATTTTTCTTTTTATTGTACATGCTTATTGTTTTTTCGTGTTATGCCTATTCTTTTTCTTCTTCTTATTGTCTCCTATATAAATTTTTTTTGTTTCTTTATATTCATTCTCTTCCTAATTCAACATTTTTTTATTCTTATCTTTTATTTTATTTTTATTATTCTTTAACTTCATCTTATTATTAAGCTTATGCTTAATATAATTCTTATTCTTATTTTCTTCTCAAGGTTATTCTTTTTTTCTTTTTCTTGTTATCATTTTTCTTCTTTATTTTCTGTCTTTGATATTTATCTTCATCTTATTTTTCTACTCCTTCTCATCCTCTTCTTTTCGTTCCTTCTTTTATTCAAATATTTTTTTATTCTTATCTGTCAACTTCTTCATCTTCTTGTCTCATTCTTCTTGTTATTATTCTTTGTTCTTCTTCAACATCTTAGTATTAATTTACTTCTTATTCTTGTTTATAGTTTTTTTTTCTCTTTTTCTTCCTTATCTTTATTTATTCTTCTAGTTATTATTTTTTTATTACTAATTCTTTAACTACACATGTTACTTTTTTTCTTATTCTTCTTTATATTTTCCTTCTTTTTATTCTAATCTTTGTTCTTCTTGTTACACTTCTTATTTTTTTCTTCTCCATCATTTTCTCCAATATATTCCTCTTCTTCACTTATATCATTATCTTTTTTACCAATATATTCATCTTCTTATTTTTCATCATCATGATCATCATTATCTTATTCATCATCCACATATTATACTTATTCTTCTTTTTAAATCACTTCTTAATATTCTTTTATTTTTTTTATTGTTTTTTATTTTTCTTATTTTTCTTATTATTCTTTTTCATCTTGTTATTCTTGTTATTCTTCTTTTTCTTTTAGTTATTCTTGTTATTCTTCTTATTATTATTTTTTCTTAATTTTGCTCTTCTTTTTTTGGTTTCACTTTTTCCTCTTCTTCATCAGCATCATCACCTTTTTCATCTATCAATTCTTCTTCTTCTTGTACTTATTCTTCTTCTTATACATCATCATCATCATCATTATCTTATTCCCCTTCTTTAAATTCTTCGTATTTTTCTTTTTTTTATAATTATTATTATTATTCTTCTTATTATTCTTTCTCTCCTCCACCTTTCTTTCTTTTCTTTTTTTTTTATTTTTCTCATTATTCTTATACTTCCTCCACTCATTTTCCCCTTTTTATTATTCTTCATCTTCTTTTTATTTTTCTTCATGATCATGAACATCATCATCATCTTCTTCTTCTCTTTCGGCTTCTTTTCTTCCCTCTTCTTATTCTTCTTATTTGTATTCATTATCATTTTATTTTTTTCCCTCTTTTGCTTTTTATCCTTATTTTTATAATATATCTTTTTTCATTTTGTTTTTTTCTTTTTTTATTATTCTTCTCTTTCTACTTTTTTTTCTTCTCCTTCTACTTTTCATCTTCTTCTTGTTATTATTGTTTTTATTATTATTTTTCTGCTTCTTCTTGTTCTTCTATTATTTTCTTTATTATCATTCTTCCTAATCAACATCTTAGACTTATACTTCTTTTATTATTATTTTACATCTACTTGTTCTTCTCCTTCATCCTAATCATAATCATAATCATAATCATCATCTATTTCTATTCTAATTCTTTATATTTTTCTTCTTTTTCTTTTTTATTCTTTTTCTTTTTTTTATTCTCTTTCTTTTTTTAGTGTTCTTCTTCCTCATCAAAATCATCATATTCTACTTGTACTTATATGTCTTATTTTTCATCATCTCCTTGTTCTAATTATTTTCTTCATTTTCTGCATCTTCTTCCTCTTCTTCAAATATTTATTCTATTTGTTCTTCTACTGCTACTTCTTATTAATCAACATCATTTCCATCAACTTCTTCTTATACTTTATCTATTTGTTTTCTTTTTCTCTTTTTCTTCTTCTATATCTTTTTATTATTATTCTTTATCTTCACCATCATCATGGTTTTCATCTTATTATTCATCTTTTTGTATTTCTGATTATTTATATCTTCATCATCATCAATTTCTTTTTCTTACTGATTATTCTTGTTCTTTTTCTATTTCTAATTATTCATATTCGTCATTATATTTTTCATCAATTTCTTCGTCATATTGATTATTTTCTTCTATTCCACATTTAATTCTTTCTTTCTTCTTATTATTCTTTTATTCATCTTTTACTTCTTCTTTTTCTTCATCATTATTATTATCTTGTTCATCTTAGAGTTTATCTTGTTCATCTTATAGTTTATCTTCTTATTTTTTCTTCAACTTGTGCTGATTCATTTCTTCATATTCTTCCTCATCTTCTACATTTTTCTCATTTTTAAGTTTTGCTTGTATTCTTCTTTTCTTCATATTATTATTACTCCTTGTACTTTTTCTTTTCTTCTTCATTTTTATTCCTCTTCTATGGCTTCTTGTAATTATTTCTTCTTTTTATTTTGAATTCTTCCTTATCTTATTCTTAATCTTCTTTCACTTCTTCTTCCAATATTCTTCATCTATTTCTTTCTCTATTTATTCATTATCTTAATCTTATTCTTTGTGATCGTCATCATCATGGTCATAATCTTCTACTTTTTATACTTATAAATCTTGTAATAATTTTTAATAGTCTTCAATCCTTATTTTCCTTCATCATCATCATCTTTCTTATCTTTTTTTTTCTAAATCTTCTACATCTTTTATTTCTTTTTCTTTTTCATCTTATTTTTGTTCTTATTTAATTCTTCTATTTTAGTTTTATTATTTTCTATTTCATCTTTTTCTTATTTTTTTACTTAAATTTTTTCTTCTTATTCATCTTATACTAATATTATTCTTCTTACTATTCTTCTATTTCATTTTTTTCTATTTCTACAACTCCTATATGGTTTGTTTTTCTTATACCCATGATTATTCTTTTTATCTACATCTTCTCTTTAGGTTCCAATTTATTATATTCTTCTTCTACCTATTCTTATTTATTTTTTTCATCTTCTTCTTACATTTCTTATTATTGTTATTATTATTAATCTCTTTATTTTTCTTCTAATTCTTCTTCTAGTAGAAGATGAATAAGATTCTTTTTTTCATTCTATTCTTCTATTTCTTTTTCTACTTCATCATCATCATCATCATCATCATCTTCTTCTTCTTATTCTTCCTTTTCATCATCATCATCATCATCTTCTTACTCTTCTTCTTCTTCTTCTTCTTACTCTTCTTCTTCTTCTTCTTCTTCTTCTTCTTTCTATTCTTTCTTCTTCTTCTTCTTCTTCTTCCTGTTCTTCCTATTTTTCTTCTTCTACTTCCTATATATCTTCATTTTTTTCTTCTTGTCCATCTCATTCTTTCTCTTTATCATCATCTTTTTCTTTTAATTATTATTATTATTATTATTCTTCACTCCTCTTAGTCTACTTCATCATACTTATTCCTCTTATTTTTTTTTCCTCGCTTCTGTTTTATTATTTATTATTATTATTATTATTATTATTATTCTTCTTCCACTTCTCCTTCTACTTTTTTTAATAATATTATATTCTACTTTTACTTTTTCCTTCTTTCTTTATTTCTTTTTCTTACTCTTGTTCTTGTGCTTCTTCTTCTTTTCTTCCTCTTGTTCTTGGTATTTCTCTTTTTTAATTTTCTTCTTCTTCTTCTACTTCTTGCTTCTATCCATAATTACGTCTTATTCGTCTACTTTTTCTTTTTCTTCTTCTTTCTTATAATCATATTTTTTTCTCATTCTTTCTCTTCTTCTTCTCTTCTTCTCTCTTCTTTCTCTTCTTCTTTTTCTTCTTCTTCTTCGTCTTCTTCTTCTTTATCTTCTTCTATATTCTTTTCTTCCTCTTTAACTTATATATTTTTTTCTACTTCCTTATCATCATCATCATATATTATTATATATTATTCTTTAACTTCTTCTTATTTTTTCTGATTCTTCATCTTTTTCTTAATCTTCTTATTCCTTTTCTTATTCTTCTTTAGCTTCTTCTTCCCCTCCTCCTCCTCCTCCTCCTCCTCCTTCTCTCTCCTTCTTCCTCTTCTTCTCTTTCTTCTTATTCTTCTTGTTCTTCCTCTCCCTTCTTTTCTTTTTCATATTATTATTCTTCTTCTTATCCTCTTCTTTTACTTTTTTATTACTCCTTTTCTTTTTCTTCTTTTTCTAATTCTTCTATTCCTTCTTCTTCTTCATCTTTTTATTATTTTTATTCTTTATGTTTTTTTTCTGCCTCTTCTCTTATTCTACTTCTTTTTCATCTTCTTATTTCACTTATTTATTATTATTATTATTATCTCTTCCTTCTTTTTTTTCTTCTTCTTCATCTTCTTTTTCATAATCTTCCACTTCTTTTTTTTCTTCTTTTTTCTTTTCATCTCCTCCTTTTTTTTCTTCTTCTTCCAATTCTTCTTTTTTTCTTCTACCTTTTTTTATTCTTCTTTCTATTCTTTGCCTTCTTCCTCTTCCCCTTTTTTATTTTTCTTATTCATCTTTATCTTCCATACTCACCCTACTCTTCTTCTTCGTAATTCTTCTACTTCTTCATTCTTTTATTGTTTCTTTTTCTACTATTTCTTCTTCTTATTCTCTTCTTCTTCTACCGCTTCCCATCTTTTTTCTATTTTTTTTATTCTTCTTGTTGTTCGACTCTACTTTTTCTTCTTCTTTTTTCCTTATTATATTTAACTTCATTTTATTCTTCATCTTCTTCTACTTTATTTTTTTTTCTTTTTTTTTCTTTTTTTTTCTTTTTTTTTTTTTTTTTCTTCTTCTTAACTCTCTTCTTCTTTTTCTTCTAAAACTTCTTTTTCTTTTCTTTTCTATTTCCACTTCCTCTTATTTTTCTTCATTTTCTACTTATTCTTCAAATTCTTTCTCATCCTCTACTCTTTTTTCTATTCATTTTTTTCTTATTTTTCTGTTACTTTTCATCTATAATTCACTTTTTATTTCTACTTTATCTTTATCTTTTCTTTTCTTTTCTCTTCTTATTCTTTTTCTACTTCATCCGCTCTTCTTCTTCTTTGTTTTTTTCCTCTTTTCTTATTCTATTTCTTCGTCTATTTCTTTTCTTTTTCTTTTCTTTTCTCTTCTTCTTCTTCTTCTTCTTTCTCTTATTCTATTTCTTCTTCTTCTTCTTCACTTTCTCTTCTATCCTCTTCTTCGTCTAATCTTTACTACTTCAGCTTTCTTTTTTCTTCTTATCTTCCGCTTCTTATTTTTTTTCTACCACTTTTCTTCTTTTTCTTTCTTCTTCATCCGCTTCTTCTTTTGCATCTTCCTCTTTTCTTCATCCTCTACTTCTTTTTTTCTTCCTCTTTTCTACTTCTTCTTTTCGTATTCCTTTTTTTCTTTTTTTCTCTTATTATTATTATTCTTATTATTCTTATTCTTCTTCTCTTTTATCTTTTTCTTCCTCTTCCTCTAGTTCTTCTTCTTCATTTTCTTCTCTTCTTTTTCTTCTCCTTCTTACCTCTTCTTTTACATCTCATTCTTATTACTCTTTTTCTTAAATTTTTTCTTCTTCACCTTCTTCTTCATCTTCTTCATCTTAAATAGAAGAACTTGAAGAAGGTGAAAAAGAATTTAAAAAAAAGATGTTGATGATAATAAAAAGTATCAGAGGAAACAGGAATAGAAGATGAATAAAAAGTAATAGAAAAAAAATATGTGAAAAGAAAGATAGTGATGATGTTAATGAACAAGGAGATAAACAAAAATAAGAAATAAAAAAATGAAGAATTAGATTAAGAAGAAGAATAACAAGATAAAAAACAAGGAAAACAAAGAAAAAAAAAGAAGAACAAGAAGAAGCCACAAATATAAAAGAAATATAAGGAAGAAGAAGAAAAAATAGTTGTAGTTTAAGAATAAGATGTACAACACAATGAATAATAATAATAATAATAGGAAAAAAACAATGAAAAAAATAATAAAACAATTAAAAAAAAAGAAGAATATGATTCAGTAGAAGCAGAAGATGAATAAAAACAAAAGTTTAAAAAAAGTGAAAGGAGTGGTACTATAAGTAGAAGAAAAAGGGCGAAATCAAGAAGAAAAAAAAGTTGGTGAAGAACAAGTAAAAAAAGAAGATAAATAACATAATTAAAATGAAGAAGAATAGAGATCATGAACAAGAAGAAGTGAAAGAAGTGAAAAAGAAATTGAAAAGAAGAAAAAGCATAAAAAATAAATAGAAATAAAAGTTGATGATAATTAAGAAGTGTATAAAAAATGTAGGAAAAGATGGTAAAAAAGAACGAAAAGTTTAAGAAGAAATGCATAAAAAAGGAGAAAGAAACTGAGAAAAATAAAAATAAAAAGAATAAAATAAAAAAATATCAGAAGAATTAGAATAAGAATAAGAATAAAAACATGAATAAGAACAATTTCAAATTTTAACCCTGTAATTTTAAATAAAATACACACAGAAAAGAAAGCAGAACGGGAATGGTTCCTAAATATAAAAATAAATAAACAATATTGGACGAAAAGTATTTCTTGACACAAACCTCCGGAAGGAAAACTCTCATTAAATACGGATGGAAGCTTTAATAGGGACACAGGTATAGCGGGGGGAGGTGGATTAATAAGAGATTCTTTAGGGACAGTTATGAAAGCTTTTACTACAGTTAGTGTAGCAGCCTCGGCTCTACATTCAAAAATTAGAGCATTAAATTTAGGTTTAACTGTTTGTAAAAAATTAGACTATAAGAATATTCAAATACAGGTAGATTCATTGCTATTAGTCAATTTAGTAACAAAGAAAATATCTCTTTGGAAACATGAAGAGGAATTAGAAATTATTTTGAATCTCATAGAAGAACTGAATGCATCAATTTTACATATATATAGAGAGCTAAACACCCTGGCAGACAATCTTGCAAGGCTAGGATCGCAAAAAGGAGAAGCAGAATATGATGAGGTTACTCTGCCGATAAAATAAAAGGCCTAGTGGAACTAGACAAGAATGCAGTTCCCTATGTAAGAGTTAGTAAGGGTAGAAAGTGAGAGGCAGTTAAAATATTAATAGATCATATAGGTATAATAGAAGAGGAAAGGTTAACGGTAAAAATGGGGTTCTCTTGGGGAATATGGTATAGATGTATTTGTCTTCTTAGCAGCGCAGCTCACTCAAAGCTTCATTCACTGGGAGGCAGATTTGTTGGCACATGCAGTCTAAACCTCATTTGCTTTATTTCTTTGTTTATTGTATGTTTAAAAGTCTTATTTATGCTTATGAGAACAATGTTGCAAGGTCATGTGTTAATTAATTAGTTAGGATGCTAGAACATTAGACGTTGGGGTATATAATATGTCTTGTTGTCATTAAGGAAGCAAATTTCAGATTTGCTAAGGTTCAATGAGGGTACAGAAATGAAGTGGCTATGGGGGAAAAATGGCGCGCAAAGTTGATGGGATACGGCAATGAATTCTAGAAGTCAAGCAAAGGAAGGCAGCAAACTGAACATGAAGACGACAGGAGTAAGAGAAGAATGGAAAAGTGAAAAATAGCAGAACATGGAGGGCAATAAAGCAAAAATTAAGCTGTTAGAAGGAATGGAGGCAGTCGGTAGGGGAATTTCTGTCCCTACAGTTACAGGTTTGTTTAGAAAGGAATCTAGGAGGGAGAAAAGAAATAGAATGTATATTTGGCTTTGTTTTTCTTGGTTTTCTTAGCAGTGCAGGTATTATACAGCATACATGATGAAGGGTTAGTCAAGCTCTTGTAACAGCATATAAAGTGTAGAGTGCAGCATATATAGTGAAAGTCAAAGCTCCGGAACATCATATAAAGTGAAGAACTAGAGGGAGCAGGATTCAAAGGGCTGGAGAAAAAGGGTAGCATGAAGGGTGCTTATGCAATAAAGTTTCAGGTATGTAAGGAAGATAAATCCCTATGCAGAAAAATGTTTGTTGTGCAGGCTTTGGAGCCGTAAACTGACTTATAGAAGGAGGGTCCATGAAGGGAAAGTTAACATTAAGGAAGTGGGCATATAACCGAGTTACAAGTTCAGAATGGAAGTTAAAAATAACTCAAGATCTTTAAACAAATAAGCTCAAAGCGAGCACACGTACTCATATTAAAATTAGGCTTGGTTCTTTGTCTCTTTTTTTCATTAAAGTGTATGGGTGTAAGAGGGTAAGGGTAGATTTTAGTTTGTAAAAAGGGTATTCCTCCGCCAAAAGAGAGGGTTAAAATTAATAAACAACTTTTTAAAAAAAAAACATGAACAAGGACAAGAATAAGAATAAAAACATGAACAAGAACAAGAACAAGAACAAGAATAAGAATAAGAATAATTAGAAGAAGATAAACATGAAAAAAAAGATAAAGAAGTAAAAAAATAATAAAAAGAAGAAAAACATGGACAATGAGATGAACCATATTAATAAGATGAATAAAACAAGAAAAGAAAAGAAAAGGAAAAGAAAGATGTATAGAATGAAGATGAGGAGGAATAAGAATAATTAGAAGAAGATGATGATTATGATGATAAAGAAGATAAAAATTAAGTAGTAAAAGAAGATTAAAAGGATACAAGATTAAAAGAATAAAAGATTAAAAAGAAGAAGAATAATAATAATAATAATTAGTTGTCAAGGAATAAAAAGAAGAACAAAATTATGATGATGATATACATAATTAAGATAAAGAAAAATGAAAAGAGCAAGAACATAGAGAAGATAAATAATAAGAAGGATAAAAACAATTTAAGAAGAACAAAACAAATACTAGAACAAGAATAAGAAAAGAAGACAAAAAAGTATAAATAGATGAGGAATACAATCTAGAAAAATAAGAAGAATGATTAAAATAAAGAGAACAAGAATGAAAAAGAAGAGAAAGAATAAAAAAGAAGAATAAGTAGTAGTAAAAGATGTTGGAGGTGAAGATGAATAAGAAGAAGTTGAAAATAAAGTACATGAGTGAGAAGAAGAAGAAGTAGAAGTAGAAATAGTGAAAAAATTAAGAAAAAAAGAAGAAAAAAATAAGCATAAGAAAGAGTATATGAAGAATAATAAGAATAAGAGTAAGAAAAAAAAGAAAAAAGATAGAGAAGAAGGTAAAAAAATGAATTTAAAACAAGAAATGAAAGAAGAGAAAGTGAATCAAAAAAATAACAAGAAGAAAAAGAATTAGAAGTAGAAAATAATAAATAGAGAACCACAAAGAGAACAAGAAGTAGAGGTAGATAAAAAATAGAATTAGCACTATAATATGAAAAAGAATAAGAAAAAGAAAAATAAATAGAAGATAAAGTAGAAGAAGAGAATAAAAAAAATTGATTAATAAGGACAAGAAATAGAAAAATAAAATGAACAAGAAGAAGAAGAAGCAATAGAATAAAAAATAACAAGAAGAAGATTAGGTACAAAAAAATATCAATGAAAAAAGAAGAAGCAAATGCATAGGAAAAAAATATGAAGAAAAAGAAGAATAAATAGAACAAGAATAATAAAATGAAAAAGAATAAGAAGAATAAGCAGAATAAGAAGAACAAGAATAATAAAAAAAAGAACAATATGATTATACTTAGGAAGAAGAGGTATAAAAAGAGCAAGGTGAAGAATAATAATAAGAAGAAGAATAAATAATAGAATAAGTCAAAAATGAAAAAGTAGATGAAGAATAAGAATAAAATGAAAAATATTAATAATTACTACAATAACAAGAAAGAAAAGAAGAAGATGAAAAAAAATAAACAAGACTATGTAGAAGAAGAATATTATGAAATTGAACCTAAAGAAGAAAATATAGTTAAAGAAGAGAAAGCAAGGGTATAAGAAGAAGAAGAAGAACATTTAGAAGTAAAAATATAAAAAAAAGAAGAAGAAGAAAAAAAAATAGAAAAAGAAGAAGAATTAGAATAAGAAGTAATAGTAGAAGAAGAAGAAAAAAAAAAGAAGAATTAATGGGAGAAGGAGATGAAGTAGAAGAAGAAGAAGAACAAGAAGAATAAAAATAAGCAAAATAAGACAAAGAAAATGAATAAAAAAAACAAAAAGAAGAAAAAGAAGCAAAATAATAAGAAGAAGATGTAGAAGAAGAAGAAGTTAATTTAGATGTAGAAAAAGGAGAAGTAGAATAAGGTGAAGAAGAAGAAGTAGTAGTAGATGAAGAAAAATTAAAATAAGAAGAAGAAGAAGTAGTAGTAAAATAAAAAGAATAAAAGAATAATAAAAAGTAGAAAAAGAAGAAAAAGAATAAAAGTAGATGAAGAAGAAGTAGTAGAAGAAGAAGTTGAATAACCAAAAGAAAAAGAAAAATAAGGAGACGAAGCAATGGAAGAAGAAGAAGAAAAATAAAAAAACTAGAAGAAGAAGAATAATAATAAGAAGTAATAGAATAAGAAATTGAAAAAAAGAGGAGGCTGAGTAGGTAGAAGAAAAAGTTAAACAAGAATACGAAAAATATGTAGTAAAAGAAGATGATGAAGCAGAAGAAGAAGAAGATAATGAAGAAGAATAATTAGAAAAATTAAAATAAGAAGAAGAAGAAGAATAAGAAGTAGCAAGAGAAGAAGAAGAAGAAGAACAAGAAGCATAAAAAGTAAAAGAATTAGTAGTAAAACAAGAAGACGTAGTAGTAGTAGAAAAAAGAATAATTAAACAAAAAGAAGAAAAATAAGAAGAAGAAGTAGTAGAAGAAGAAGAAGAAGAATCTCATAACGAAAAAAAAAGAAAAAGAAGAAAGTTTAAAACTAATAATACGAAGAAGCACTAGAAGAAGTAGATGAAGAATAAAAAATGAATTATAAGAAGAAGAAGAATAATAATAATAAAATAAAATTAAGAAGAAGAATAATAATAATAATAAGTTGTAGAAGAAAAGATGCAGAATAAGAGAAGAATAATAATAATACAAAAGAAAAGAACTATAGGGGGAATTAGTAGTAAAAGTAGCAATAGTAGAAGAAGAAGTTATAGAAAAATAAAAAAAGTATTTGTAGTAATAGTAGAATAAGAAGATGAAAAAGAAGAAGAAGAATAGAAGAAAAAGAAGAACAATAAAAAGAAGAAGAATAATAACAAGAAAAAGTAAACGAACCAAGAAGAAGAAGAAGTAGTAGTAGTAGTAGAATAAGAAGAAGTAGATGAAGAAGTAGAAAATAAAAGAAGAAGAAAAAGAAGAGAAGAAAAGAAGTAGAAGAAGTAAAATTAAAAAGAAGTGGAAGAAGTATAAGAGGTACAAATTGAAGAAGTAGAAGAAGAAAAATAATAATAAGTGGAATAAGAAGAAGAAGAATTATAAAAAATATAAGAAGAAGAAGAAAAAAGATCAAGAAGTAGCAAAAGAAGAAGAATAAGAAGAATAAGAAGTAGTAGTAGATAAAGAAGAAGAAGAAGTAAAGGATGAAAAAAAAGAATAAGCAGAGAAAGAAGAAGAAGTAGCAATAAAACAAGAAGCAAAATAAGAAAAAAATGAAGGAGAAGGAGAAGAAGTATTAGAAGAAGAAGTAGTAGAAGAAGAAAATGAAAAAGAAGAAAAAGAAGAAGAAGAAGAAGATGATGAAACATAAGATAAAGAAGAAGAAGAAGTATAAGAAAAAGAACAAGATGAACCATAAGATAAAAATGAAGAAGAAGATGAAAAATAAGATAAAGAAGAAGAAGAAAAAGTAGAAGAAGAATAAGAAGTATAAGATGGAGAAGCAGAACAATAACTAAAAGATGGAGAAGTAGATTAAAAAAAAGAATAACAAGAAGAAGCAGAAGAAGTAGAAGAAGAAGTTTTAAATGAAGAAAAAGAAAGTCAAATAAAAAAGAAGTAGAAGCAGAGGAAGAAAAGAAATAGAATAAGTAGAAGAAGAAGAAGATGATGATGATGATATAATATTAGTAGTAATAGAAGAATACGAAGAAGAAAATGAAGAAGTAGAAGAAGAAGAAGAAGAAGAAGAATAATAATATTAATAAGATGTAGAATTATAAGAAATAGAAGAAGAAGAAGCACAAGTAGAAGAATAATGTTAAAAAGAACTAGAAGAAGTAGAATTAGAAGAAGATAAAGAAGAAGTAGATGTAGAACATGATGATGATGCTAAAAAAAGATAAAGAAAAAAAAGTAGAAGTAAAAAAAAATAGAATAATAAATAGTAGTAGTAGAAGTATTAAAAGAAAAATAAGCATAAAATAAGAATAATAAGTAAATGTAGAAGAAGAAGAAGAAGAAGAAGAAGAAGAATAATAATAATAATAATAATAATAATAAGTAGAAGAAAAATAAGAAGAAGTATTAGTAGTAGTAGTAGAAGAAGAATATGTAAAAGAAGAAGTAGAAAATAAAAAAAAATAGAAGAAGGAGGAGGAGGAGGATGAGAAGATGCTGAAGTCGAAGAAGAAGAAGCAGAGGAAGAAGAAAAAGAAGTAGAGAGGTAAATATTAAAGAAAGAAAATTAGATGAAGTAAAAGATGAAGTAAAAGATGAAGTAGACGAAGAAGAAGAAGAAGAAGATGATGATGATGATGAAATAGAATAAGAAAAAGATGATGAATAAGAAATTGAAGAAGAAGAATAATAATAATATGATGCTGATGATAATTGAGGAGGAGGAGAAGTTTTGAAAAAGATGAAGAAGTAGTAGTAGTAGAAAAAGAAGAAGTAGAAGAAGCAAAAGAAAGAGAAGTTGAAGATGAAGAAAAAGTACAAAATGAAGAAGTAGAAGAAGAAAAAGAATAAAAAGTGGAATAAAAAGATGAAGAATAATAAGAAGTATAAGAAGAAAAAAAAGATCAAGAAAAAGTAGCAGAAGAAGAAAAAGAAGAAAAAGAAGAAGAAGAAGAAGAAGAAGTAGTAGTAGTAGATGAAGAAGAAGAAGTAGATGAAGAAGAAGAAGAAGAAGTAGTGGATGAAGAAGAAGAAGAAGCATTGGATGAAGAAGAAGAAAAAGCATTGGATGATGAAGAAGAAGAAGTAGAGAAGAAAAAAGAAGAAGAAGAATTAGAAAAAGCAGCAAGAGTAGAAAAAAAAAGGAGAATTAGAAGAAGTAGTAGTATAAGAAGAAAATGAAGAAGAAGAATATGATGATGAAGGATAAGATTAAAAAGAATAAGAAGAAGATAATGAAGCATTAGATAAAGATGAAGAAGAAGATGAAGCATAAGATAAAGAAGAAGACTCTTTAATAAAAGAAATTAAAGCTTCCATTACAGATGAGCAAAACCATGAACTAGAAATGATTCTGGAAAAAGAAGAGGTGAAAAATGCTATTTTTAGCCTAGATAAGGACAGTGCAGCAGGACCAGATGGCTGGAATAACTATTTCTTCCGGACTAGTTGGAATATTCTTAAAAATGACCTTGTTCCTGCAGTTTCAAGTTTTTTTGTAGGTGTAGATATTCCCAAGGCATGGGCTAACTCATTTATTGTGTTAATTCCAAAAAAAGAATCTCCACAGAAATGTGAAGATTATAGGCCTATCAGCGTATGCAATGCTATTTATAAAATCTTAGCGAAAATAATACAAAGCAGGCTATGTAATATCCTTCCAGAAATAATATCCCAAGAGCAAACGGGCTTTGTCAAGAATAGACTAATGATTGAAAATATAAAATTGGCTTCTGAAATGATGAGAGATATTGCGATGAAAACAAGAGGGAATAATCTATTAATAAAATTGGATCTATCTAAAGCTTTCGATAGAGTAGAATGGGACATACTCTCCTTTCTAATGAGAAAGTTTGGTTTTTCTGAAAGATGCATTGATTTAATTTATAGATGTGTCACAAGCGTATGGGTTAAAGTCATTGTGAATGGAAATACAGGACAAGGAATTTAAGCCTAAAAGGAGTCTAAGGCAAGGGGACCCATTATCTCCTTTGCTATTTGACATTTATTTAGAGCTACTGATTTGTAATTTAAACAAAAAAATGATAGAAGGTAAGATTATCTCTTTTAGGCAGCCTAAAAAACTACTAGAATAGGCTGCCTAGCATACGCGTATGATCTCATAATTTTCACAAATGCGACTGCAAGTTCGCTAAGGAATCTTATGGATCTCTTGCAAACTTTTGAGGTAGAAACGGGTCAAGTAGTAAATAAAAAGAAAAGTCAATTTTTATTAGCAGAAAAAACCACGGAAAAAGTTGCAATCAAGGTCAAAAACATTACCGGCTTTATTCAAAGTAAAGGGGCATTAATGTACTTAGGCTGCCCTATATATGAGGGTCGCTTGAGAGACAATTATTTATCTTGTTTACAAGATAAATTTAGAAGGAAAATAGCGGGCTGGAAAGAGGAGCTATTAGGCTTCGGAGGGAGGATTACTCTAATCTCTCACGTTCTGCAAAGCACTCTGGTACATATTTTATCAGTTATTCATCCTCCCAAGAGATTTATTAGAAAACTAGAAATGGAAATGACTAACTTTTTATGGGGAAAAAAAGAAGGAAGGTTAAAGCTTCACTGGAAAAACTGGAAGGATATATGTTATCCTAAAGAGGAAGCAGGCTTGGGTTTAACTACCCTACAGGACCTAGCAACAGCATGGGACTGTAAAGGGTTCTGGCAGCTAAAGGAAGGGGACAACCTATGGGCGAAGTACATGAGAGCAAAATATGAAGGAGATAAGATTAGAAGCTTGAAGAAGGCCTCAAACATTTGGAAATCACTGGAAAAACAGAAAGAAATAATAGAATCACACTCGATTTTGAAAAAGAGTGAATGGAAATGGACATTGAACCCACAAGGGAATTTCACTTTAAAATCAGAAAAATAACTGGTAAGAAAGAAAAAACCAACGCAAGCGATATTTATATGGGCTTGGAAAATGGATATCCCACAAAAAATGAGCTCGCTTGCATGAAGAGTACTTGTCAATGCTATTCCAGTCGATAGTAATGTTCAAAGAAAAGGAGTAAAAATGGCATCAATATGTGACTGCTGTCATGAAGCTGTAGAATCTATAGATCATTTATTCGCTAAAGGGAAGATTGCAGCAAAAGTTTGGAGAGAGCTGGAGGAATTAAATTATATAAGTAGTAATCAGGAAGGACTGGAAGAAAAAATTAAAAAATGGGGAAGAAAAACCTCAAAAAACCCTGTTAGAAACTGGATAATTCGAAACCTCCTGCATGTAATCATTTGGTGTCAATGGAAAGCTAGGAATAAAAGTAGATTTGAAAGAATTAAGATGAATCTAGTTGAAATTCTAAAAGATATTGAAAAAGAGATCAGTTATTTATCTAATATAAAACCGATAAAAGTTGAGAATTTAGAAATAAATAGAGAAGTTACAAATATATGGTCTCTAACTATCAATAAGAGTAAGACATATAGGGCAAGGAGTATAAGCTGGAATAAACCCCCTGTGGGCAAATTATCTCTCAATACGGATGGTAGCTTTAATAGAGATATAGGTGTAGCAGGAGGAGGAGGGGTAATAAGAGACTCACAAGATATATCATGAAAGCTTTCACTCTTTTTGGAAAAGCTTCCTCAGCACTCCATGCAGAAATTATTTCATTAAGTAAGGGACTACATATTTGTAAAGAACTAGGTTTTAACAACCTTCAAATTCAGGTTGACTCAATGTTTCTAGTTGACTTAGTCTCAAAAAGAATATCGTTATGGAAGCATGAAGAGGAAATTGAGATAATAATAAGTCTAATAAATGAATTAGATGCGAATATCTCACATATTTACAGGGAGGAAAATGCAGTAGCAGACTGTCTTGCTAAAATAGGAATGACTCAAAAAGAACAAGAATACGACGAGAAATCTATGCCAGACAAATTAAAAGGCTTGGTAAGGCTAGATAAATTGTCTTTTCCTTATCTAAGAGTTAAAAGGAAAAATAAATAAATAAAATTAAAATTTAGAAATTTAATTAAAAATGTTAAATATTTGAAAATGATCAAGGGTTTAGTGGGGTATATGATTCATCGAGGAGGATCTGTTTCTGCAGAAAACTAAGCTTAATGGATAATTTTTCTTTGTAGTTTGTTTTCTGTCTTTCTTAGCAGCAAGGGCAGGAAGTAGAAGGATCCGACAAATTCTCAAATGCATGTGTTAATGTTCAGAGTCTGTATTAATTTTTTGTTATTTCATTTATGTTCTGGATGTGTTATAATGTGTGGATATGGTGTGGTCTGAATTGGGCTGTGTCTGTGTTAATTTAAAGTTTTCATAAGTTCATAGAAATATATAGAGTCTGTCAGATGCTTGGGAGAGGCTTTGTATGAAAGCTTCAGCATGAAAGCAACTAGTGAAAGCTGCTACTGAATGGAATGCTGTGGTGAAAGTGCTGTGCTGATGTGAAAGCTGCTGTGGTGAAAGCTGTCGTGAGGACATGAAAGCTCTAATGTTAAAACCACTGTGCTGCTTTAAGAGGCTACTAGAATGAAGGCTGGTATCAAGGCCGTTGGAAGGAGAGATGCTGGATTGAAAGCTGTTGAGGAAGGCTGCAGAAAGCTGCTAGAATAAAGGCTGCCAAAAAAGATGTTGGAATGTAGGTTGCTGAAAAAGCTGTTGGAATATAGGCTGTAGAAAAAGCTGCTGGAATGAAGGCTACTGACAAAGTGACTAAATTGAAGGATGCTGAAAAATCTGAGTTAACGGAACAATAGAAAATCGGCTGCCCAGGCTAGGGGAGCAACATAAAATTGCAAAAAAGGGAGCGCAATGGTTTATTAAAGCTCCAAGACATGATCAACACACTCCAGGAGAAGTAAAGCAGCAGGTTTGAACATTTGCAAATTGGCAGAAAGTACAACAAGGTAGATATAGTTGAGCACTCAAAGGCAAGTATAGAAATTGAATGAAGGCATCAAAAGATCAATAGAGCATCAAAGTTCTTCACGAAGCAACTTAATCAAAAGCAAGAACAGAAATATAAAAAAGACTTGTTAAACTATTTTAGGTTAGCTAATGACCAATGTATTTTATTTGAAATTAAAAAGGATAGGAAAGGGTGTAAGAGGGACAATGGTAGACTTAGATTGTACAAATGGTATTCATCCGCCAAAAGAGAGGGTTAAAATTAATAAACAAAAATTTATAAAAAAAAGATAAAGAACATGAAGAAAAAAAGAAGAAGAAGAAGTAGTAGTAGTATAAGAAGTAGAAGAAAAAGAAGTAGTAGAAGATGAATAAGAAGAAGTAGAAGAAGAATACGAAGTAGAAGATGAAGGAGCAAAATAAGAAGAAGAATAACAAGAAAAAGTAGAATAAGCAGAATAAGAAATTTAAAATAAAGAAGAAGATGGAAAAATAAAAAGAAGTAGGAGAAAAAAAAATAGAAGAATAATAAGTAGAAGAAGAAGAAGAAGATATACTAGTAATAGACATAGAAGAAGGAAAAGTATAAAATAAAGAAGTAGAAGAAGAATAATAATAATAATAATAATATTATTATTATTATTAAGAAGAAGTAGAAGTAGAAGTAGAAGAAGAAGAACCAGAAGTAGAAGAATATGTTGAAGAACAACAAGAAGAAGAAGTAGAAGTAGTAGAAGAGGAAGAAGAAGTATAACAAGAACATGATGATGATGTTGCTAAAGAAAAAAGATACAGAAAAAAATGTAGAAGAATAAAAAAAATAGAATAATAAATAGAAAGTAGTAGAAGAAGTAGAAGAAAATAAATCATAAAATATGAATAATAAGTAAAAGTAGAAGAAGAAAAAGAATAATAATAATAATAATAATAATAAGTAGAAGAAAAGAAGAAGTATTAGTAGTAGTATACGAAGAAAATTAAGTAGAAGAAGAAGTAGAACAATAAAAAAAATAGAAGAAGAAGAAAAAAGATGATGCTTATGTAGAAGAAGTAGTAGTTGTAGGCATAGTAGTAGTAGTAGATAAAGAAGATGAAGAAGAATAAGTAAACATTGAAGAAGGAAGTAGAAGAAGTAGAAGATAAAGCAGAAGAAGCCAATGATGATGTAGAAAAAGAAGAAGAAAAGAAGATATCGCAGAAGAAGTTGAAGAAGAAGTATAATAATAATAATAATAATATGATGCTGATAATAAATGAGGAGGAGAAGAAAAGGTAGGAGAATTAGATTTAAAAAAATAAACAAAACTAGAACAAGGAAAATAAAAAGATGAAATGGAGAGAGAGACATTATAATAAGAAGAAGAAGCAGAAGAATATAAAGAATTAGAAGAAGAAGAACAACAAAAACAATAAGAAGCATAAAAAGAAATAGAATAAGAAAAGAAGAAGAAGAAGAAGAAGAAGCACAAGAATAAAAAGAAGCATCAGAAGAAAAAAAAGAATAATACATAGATTAAAATGAAGATGAAGAAGAAGAACTTAAAGAAGAAGAAGAACTAGAAGAAGAAGAAAAGAAGCAAGAGAAGAAATTGAAGAAGAAAAAGAAAAAGAAAAAGAAAAAGAAGTAGTGGTAGTAGTCGAAGAATTAGAAGAAGTAGAAAAAAAATCAAAAAAAAAGATTTAAGACATCCATAAAAACTTCTCTCCCAGAAACCTAGTTAAAAAATTCTTCTCCCTCTCTTCTTTTCTAATCCCCTCCCCAACCTTCCCCCGATTCCAAAAACTACTCTTAGTCAGAAGTGAAACATGGAATCTAAGTAAGGAAGTTTCTTTACTTAATTTTTTCAATATATTTTCTAGATGGGTATTACTAAAAGACAACCCGATTCATTTAACTCTAACAACCCCCATGATAATTAAGAGGAAGCCGTAAGGTTCTCTTAATAATTACCAAGTTTCATCAAAACCCTTAGCCAAAAAGGCTCCCCCAAAAAGCAGCATCGCCGATGAAGACTTGTTATCTATTTAGAAAATGATTCGAATGCTTCAGAATACTTAATTGATGATGGTGTTTCTCAAAAAATATTCTGTGGTAAGACTTCTACTATCCGAACCAGTCTTTGCCTAAATTATTTTTAAAAAACTTGGATTTAAATGAGATTGATGCTTGATTCTATGAAAATAATGATCATTTACATGTTTCTCATACTCTTTCTAAAAACATAGTGGCCGTTAGGTAATGCATTCTTTCGATATTAAATATCATGATAGAAGAATGAATTCACCCATTGCAAATGCTAGTCATGGGCTAGAAAGCATAGAATGGCACTTAGGTAATGAATTTGGTGCAAATACACAATTTTCTAATGATTTTAGTTTGAATACATATTTAAATGATACTTCATGTGGAGAAAATAGCTTGGCAATGCATGTAGCTGATGATTTGCATATTGATAATGGTTTGAACATGCATTTAGCTTCTGATTTATTTGGAAAAATTGGTATGAATGTGAATGAATGCACTGGATTGTATAATTATCACACAAATTGATTAAATGAGACTAAAATACATGTTATTTCTTATGAAAATCCTCCCAATATGAACTCACTATAATAAATTGGCAATGGTGTGGACCATATACCACACTTTTCTATAAATTCATATGAGACCTCAAATGACATTGTTTTGGAGACAAACTCCTACATTATATCCATGCACAATAATGGTGTCAAATCTGTGGAACCAAAACATCAAAAAACATTTGGGAAGAATAAAGTAACTTGGAACAACCTCTTTGCCGAGAATAGGATATTGGCTAATACTTTTAATCTATCACATCTCTCTATTAGACAACCATGCCATGTGTTTTATGAAAATGATGATCTGCATCATGGAATGGAAGCCTAGAAACACTTTCTAGTGGGCTTCTTCGTTACAAGAAACACTGAGAAATTCCTCTTGAAATGATTTATGGAAGAATAGTGAAAAATAAGTGTCCAAACTATATAATACCCAAGTGGCTAGTTTTTTTCAAATTCAAAAACTCCCATGATATAGAGGAAGTGTTAAAAGATATGCTTTTTCTAGTATTCAGTACACCATTGTATGTTAATCCCTCCATGTTTCTTTTCATTACGAGTTGAAGGAGATGACTACAATATTGAATTGGGTGAAATTCTCAAACTTCCCGATTAATCTATGGAATTCTATTGGCCTTAGTACGATGTCTAGTTGCATTGGAAAACTCCTCCATATGGATAAACTAATCTCAAGCATATCTAAAATTATTTAAGCTAGAGTGTTAGTTGAAATTGATTTGAATGAAGATGTACCGAAGAAGAACATTCTAAAATTTCGAGATGGTTTATTGATTTGTCAGGATGTTTTATATGAACATCTGCCCCTTTATTACAAGTTTTGTTTGACATTTGGGCATTCGTTAAGAAACTACAAGAAATAAGAGAAGTTGGTAGAAAATAACAATGAAAAGGAAAGGTACCAAAGCCATACTATTTCAACTAAAAGTTAAAGACTAGAGAAATAGGTTGAGGTGTACTCTCCAATGGAGGATGATCAACTCCCAGCCTCTCAAGAAGATGCAGGATAGGCAAGGGGGGAAGTACAAATTTTCCTCTACATGAAGAAAGAGGAAGTAACACACAATGAAAGGAAAATGAGAAAGATTGTTTCACTGGTGGTCAAATCAAAGAAAAAAAGAAGTAAGCAACTACTAGAAATGGACCCTCCCTAAACCTTAGAAATAAGAGTAATTCACAAAGGGGTACAACCCTTCATGGCACCTCTTAGATGGTCTTTTGGAGGTCTCAACTCCTATAAAACTAAGATTGATAGGTATGGTTTCCTTGTTGCTGGTAGGTACTATATCTTGAGCTTTGGAAAATGGGTTAAGGAGTTTTGAACTCCACTATTAAGGGATTTCTAAATAGAGGTGTGGGCACCTCTAGGCATGAATAGTTGTATTTCATGCACATAATTACATATGTACTACTACTAATTAATCTAAATGGTACCACCAATAAAGGGATAAGGCAAGATCTATACTTGCCTTACCCCATTTTCATGTTCTGTGTCTTGATAACGCTGAGATTATGTATGTTTGCTTGAATGAATTACCTAATGGGTTCTTTGAATGATTTATCGAGGGGTCATATGTAGCATGTAATGTAACTAGTCCGGAAATATATGTTGATATGTACAAACCATACTATCATGTTGTCGAAATGTATACTTCTTGCTTGGAAAGCGAGTTTGTAAGAATGTTCAATGCAGTCTGTTGGTCTAAATATAACTTCTCCATATACATTTGGAAAAATTGGTTGTACTATATGCTAGATTCTGTGTGTGTTAGTAAAATCAATCAATGGGAGGCACCAAATTTCACACACAAGCTAAATTTGCATGAAGCCCCATTCTACTCCCTGCACTAGACATGGAGTAGGAATATACAGAAACAAATAAAGTTTCCTTGTTGGATATGAGTTATGAAGAACCTCTTAGTTTATTATGATGATATGCATTATATGCAAATTGGCTATTTTTTATATAAAATACTTGATAATGTGATGAGGTTTTCTGGGTCTCACTTGAGTAAGGTGGTATATGTAAGATCATATGATGTAATGGGAGAGGGAAGGGAGTCTCTTATTATGTATGAAAGGGTGGCATATGTAACATAGAAGCATGTAATTATGTGGGTTGTTTTAACTGTGGCATATATGTAATTCCAAGTGTCTCTATGATAATATGGCAAATAATCATTGGGGAAAGAGGCATGATGTATAAGAGGCTTCTCTTGGGGAAAGGTCACTAGGACACGATATGGGTTTTTTTGTCTAAGGAATATTATTATGTGTGCTATGATATGCATGTAAATAATAATAACAATGGAGATCCTTATATAATACAAGGTATATGAATGAAAGTTAGCAATGAAATATTATGAAAATAGTTTCTTGGAACATAAGAGACTTCAATTACTCTATTAAGCACAAAGTAGGCATACTTTTTTAAGCTTACCAGATAGATATATTCGCTATTATTGAAGCTAAGTTAAATTGGGAAAAAATTATACAGCTAATGAAATCAAAATTCAAAGATTTTGATTATCTGGATTATTTCTTCTACCATCAGAATGGTAGAATAATGGTTATTTGGGACAGACTAACAATTGAAATCATGGAAATATCCTATTTCTCCAAAGACATATATCTAAAAATACTCGATAAGGTGAAGAAGCTCAATTGTAGATTGTCAATCATTTATGGGCTTCATATAATTGTTAATAGGAGGTCACTTTAGGAAAACATGATCATATATGGCTCTTTAGAACCTTCTACTTGGGAGGTATTGGGGGACTTTAACTATCCTATCTCAGCCTTGGATAAAAAGATAGAAGAAATATCAGGACTTAAACTATCCCCTCTCAGCCTTTAACTATCCCTTCCTCAGACTTTTTCTTCACGTGAACTAATGTAAAAATAGCAACTAAGTTGGATAGAAAAATGATTAAACAGGAATGGACAAATTTCTCCTTATAAACTCATACAAAATTCATTCCCCTTGGAAATATTTCAGGTCATTTCATGATTCTCTTATCTACTGAGTTAGGGTCCCATGAATGAAAGATCCCATTAAAGTTCTATAATATGTGGCTTAAACATAAGAAGTTTACTTTGATATTACTTAATGCTTGGAAGTAGAACATTCAGGGTTCCATAATGTTTCAGCTATTCAAGAAACTAAAAATTCTGAAAGGTCTGCTTAAGAAGCTAAATGACAAGCACTTTGTACACATTAGTGCTAGGGTTGGTTTCACTATAAAAATCTTTCCAAACCATTCAAGAGAAGATATTGGAATCTCACAATGAAGCACTTATAGTTGAAGAAACTTGCCTGAGAATTGAAATGAGGAAGTTAGAGAAAGTAAAATTATCTTTCATCAGTCACAAAGAAAAATTTAAAATTTTAAATATCTCAAGCAAAGTGATTGAGGAACAAAGTTGTTTCATGCCTTAGCAAATGCTAAGCAACAAAGAAATAAAATAGTTACTGTAATAAATGAAAATGGAGAATACACCACTTCAAATGAGGAAATAGCTGAAGCCTTTTAAAATACTACCAAAATCTATTAGATTAGGATCATCGGGGAGAAGAATGATCATAGGTGAAGATATTATTATGGAAGGGGGTACCCTTCACAATATAGAGCATAGTATTTTATCTTTTAACTTATTCCCAAAATGAGTAAAGAAGGCTTATTCTCCATAGGAAATGCCAAATCCCTTGGGCCAGATAGATACACTACTGAATTATATAAAGAGGCTTGGAATCTCATCGGAAGAGACATAATCAATGTTATACAAAGCTTCTTCAATTCTGGAAGAATGCTAAAGCAAATCAACGATGCTTATATAGCCCTAATACCCAAGACTTCTCATGACTCTTCCGTGAAATATGATAGACCTATCTCATTCTGTAATATCCTATATAAGCTTATCTCTAAGCTAATAGCCTCGAGACTAAAGGGAATTCTAAATGATATAATTAATTCAGCCCAAGCAGTATACATCAAGGGCCATATAATTTCAGACAACTTTTTACTCATGTAGAATTTAATAAGAAGATATGCAAGAAAAAGAATATCACCTAGATGTTTTCTCAAGATTGATCTTTCGAAAGCATTTGACATGGTGGATTGGCTGTTCTTGAAAGAGTCTCTTATAGCTTTTAATTTTCCAAAATGATCCATAGATACAATATATGAATGTATGTCATCTACCTCATTTTCTATTGTAATTAATAAAGAATTGCATTGATTTTTTTAAATGAAAAAAAAGGGTTAAGGCAATGAGATCTCATTTCTCCTTATCATTTTTCCATCTACATAGAATACCTATTCAGATTTCTTATCAGAATCGCAAACTCAGAAGTTTTTTCTTTTTACACAAGTTGAGTCCCACATAAAATCTCTCACTTATTGTATGCAGATGATTTCATTATCTTTGATAAAGAAAGTTCTTCCTCAATTAAAATCTTTCATAATTCATTAAGTGAATTCACTACCACCTCGTAGTTAAATATAATTTCTTCAAATCGAATATCTTCTTTGGAGGAGTTAATACCAAAATGATAAATGAAATATTGCAAGATTCTTGATTTATCGAAAGATCTCTTTCCTTCACATTTCTTAGAGTTCCACTTTCTTCAAGTAGATTAATCACGATACAATTCTCTACATTGTTTGTCAAATTACTTCATCCATACACTAATGGGCTAGTAAAATTCTTTAATTTGTCGGAAGGCTAGAACTACTACACACAGTAATCCAAGGTATAAAAAGATATTGATTTTTAGTATTCCTCTTACCATCATCTATTATTAGTAGAATTGAAAGTGCATGTAGAAAATTCCTATGGGCAGGTCTAGATTTAGGCCTAAAGCCTCTTGGCAAAAAAAATTCATGCCCATCTCAAATGGCAGACATGGTATCTTTGAATTAGCAATATGGAATAAATCTTTTTTTTTTAAAAATCTATCGAGAATCAATAAGAAAAAGAATTCGCTTTGGATTAAGTGGGTACACTATTTTTATTTAAAACTTTCCAATACTTTTGAGTATGAATAATCCAAATAGGACCCTTCATTTTGGAAATCCCTAATCTCTGTTATGGATTTACTAATTGATAAAACTAGTGATATTAACCAAGCTAAAACATTAATTAATGCATGGGGTTCAATGGAAGAATAATATCTGAAGCTTATAAATTATTTTCTAGAAAATATACAAAAAGAACCAAAGCATGGACCAAAGTGATATGGTTTACTAATCATATTTCATAGGATGCAGTATTCTTGTGGATTGCCAAATGTGACAATATCAGAACCAAAGATAGTTAATTCTCAATCCCAAAAAACATGAAGTACAAAATCTATAACCATCAAGAATCATTGAAGCATGTATCTTTGAATGTCAGTTTTCTAAAAGTATTTGTGAACATTAAAAAAAGATAGATATCAAAAGAACGACCAATAGATTCAATTTCTACATGTTTCATTAGCTTAAAATAAAATTACTAAGTCAAATCAATGGAAAATCACATACGAACGGAAATATTTGGAGACGTTGTTTATTAAATATGGAGAGTAAGAAACCATAGATAGATGAATATAAGAAACTGATGTAGATACAATACTCCAAAAAACAAAAAATTATGTTATTTTATACAAGGAATGTAATAGCTTGAATCATCCTTAGATTGTACATATTTGATATTAAAGATTTACTTATTAAAAAAAAGAAGTAAAAGAAGAAGATGATGATGATGAAGTAGGGAAGAGGAAGTAGAAGCATAAGAAGAAGAAAAAAAATTAGAATATACGAAGAAGAAGAAGAAGAAGCAAAAGAAGAAAAAAATTAGAAGTAGAAAAATATATAATAATGAAGATGAAGAAAAGTAAATGAAGTATATAACAAAAAGAAGTAGAAAAAGTAGAAAAATAAGAAGAAGAATTAGAAGTAGAAAAGAAGAAGTAGAGAAAAGTAGAAGAAGAAGGAAAGAAGAGAAGTAGAAGAAGAAGGAAAAGAAGAAGAAGAAGTAGAAGAAAAAGGAAAGAAGAAGAAGAAGAAAAGAAGAAGAAGAAGAAGAAACAACAATAAAAAGAAAAAGTAGTTGAAGAAAAAGAAGAAAAGAATAGTAGTAGAGTTAGAAGAAGAAGAAGAATTGAAGAAAAAGAAATAGAAGAAGAAGAAGTTTAAGAACAAGAAATCGAATAAGAAGATGACGATCATGAAAAAAAAGAAGCATAAGAAGAAAAAGTAGAAGAAAAGAATATAAAAGAAAAAGAAAAAGAAGAAGAAGAAAGAAAGAATAGAAGAAAAGAAAAAAAGAATAATAAGAAAAGTTGCATAAGAAGAAGTAGTAGTAGTAGAAGAAAATAAAGTTGAAGAACAAGAAAATGAAGAAGAAGAAGAAAAATAAAAAAGTAGAAGAATAAGAAGATGAAGTAGTAGTAGTAGTAGAAAAGAAGAATAAAAAAATAAAGAGGAAAAAGAACATGAAGAGAAAAATATGTAGACAAGAAAATGAAGAAAAAGTAGAATAAGAAGAAAAAAATTAGAAGAAGAAGGAGAAGTAGAAGAAGAAGAAGAAGAAGAAGAAGAAGTAGAAGAAGAAGAAGAAGAAGAAGAAGAAGAATAATAATAATAATAATAATAATAATAATAATAATATGATAGAGGAGAAGAAGAAGTTGCAAAAAAAGAATCATAAGAAGCAGAAAAAAAAGGAGAAGAAAAAATTTAATAATAAGAATATGAAGAAGCTTAATAAAAAAAAGAAGATGCTCAAAAAGAAGAAGAAGAAGAAAAACTAAATAAGAATAAGTATAATAAGACGGATAAGATTAAGATGAAATAGAATAAGAAGTAGTAGTTGTTGTTGAAAAAAATAATAATAATAAGTAGATGAAAAAGGATAAGAAGAAGAAGAAGAATAATGAGAAGGAAAAAAGATGAGGGTGAAGGAGAAGAAGAAGAAATGAAATAGAAGAAGGAGAAAAAAAAGTCAAAAAGAAGAAAAAGAAGTCAAAGCAGAAATGATGAAGAAAAAAAAAAGTAGAGTAAGAAGAAAAAGTAGTAGTAGTAGTTGTTGTTGTTGTTGTAGAAGATGAATAAGAGGATAAAAAGGATAAATAAGAAGAAGTATAGGAAGAAGAAGAAGAAGAGAGAAAAGTGGAAGATGAAAAAGAAGAAGAATAACAAGAAGTTGAAGAAGAAGTAGAAGAAGAAGTTGAAGAGGAAGAAGATGAATAAGCAGAAAAATAAAATGAATATGATTATGATGAGGAAGAAGAATAATAAAAATAAGAAGTATAAGAAGGAGACTAAGAAAAAGAAGAGGAAAAAGAAGAAGTACAGAAAAAAATAAGAAGTAGAATATGAAGAAGATTAGGAAAAAAAAGACGAAGAAGAAGTACAAAAAAAATAAGGAGGAAGAAGAAGAGGAGGAGGAGGATAGATGGATGGATGGAGATGAAGAAGCAGGAGTAAAATAAGAAGAAGAAGAAAAAACATGAAGAAGAAGAAGAAATATGGAAGAAAAAATGAAGAAGAGGAGGAGGATGAGGATGGAGATGAAGAAGTAGTGGTAAAAGAGAAGAAGTATAAGAGGAAGAAGAAGAAATAAGGAAGAAAAAAAAGAAGAGAAAGAAGTCAAAGAAGAGGAAGATGAAGAAGAGGAAGATGATGAAGAAGGAGAAGAAGAGGAAAAAGAAGAGTAAAAGAAGAATAAAAGATGAAGAAAAAGATGATGTAGAAGAAGAGAATTATGATACAAGAGAAGAAGATGAAAAAGAAGGAGGAGGAGGAGGAGGAGGAGGAGGAGAAGAAGAAAAAGAAGAAGAGGATGAAGATGATGATTATGATGATGATTAAATAGAGGAAGAAGAACAAGAAGTAGAAGAAGAAGTAAAAGATGAAGATGAAGTCTAAGTTGAAGAAGATGATGATGAACAAGAAAAAGAAGAAGAGA
>JAREIK010009268.1:0-68516 GCA_029783825.1 Sapria himalayana | reverse complement strand
TTACATAATATGCATTACAAATTGAACATTCAACTTTTGGCATGTTTCTAACATTCAATTTAAACTTACGAAAATACCTACAACCATTTTGTTATGTTTCAATAAAATCAAATTACAATATTAATTTATGCTTAAATAATAAAATACAATTACATATATTTATTTACCTCTCAAAAGGATAAATACTCATGTATTACATTGGCTTGACTATCCTTGGTTCATAAGCCAAATGGACAGGCAAATGCTCCATTGAGTCAAAAAAGCTCAGTGGGAATATTCATTCAAGCTTACAAAGAATGAGATGTATGTCAGTCTCCAATCTCACAATGTCATCTATTTTGATTGTGGTTATGATTAGTTGTTTGAAGAACAAAACTATGTTCTGTAAGGACCTTCCAAACACATAGAAAAGTATTTAACGGAAAGTATTGGTATTAATCTCTACATAAATACATGACAATCATGACTTTTCATTCCAAATAACCTAAGCTTCTTCATATCCAGACATCTGCCAATATTTGACACATATCCATCATGGCAATTTCAATATTTTGACCCATTCACAAAATATTTGTCTTGCTTCTATCAAGCGTGTAACAAGCTTTAGGGTATTTTTCTGTAGCCTCATTCCATTTCAATTCAGGACACCGATAACAATTATTTAACTCATGTCTTGATTTTATAGTGTCCTTTTTGTTCATCTATTTTTAGGCAGGGTTGAAAACATTGTAAAACATATTTTTTTCAATATGAAATACATCCAAGATATGAGAAATTAAATTAGACCTGTAATAGGGTAGAAAATAATAGAGCAAAATTAAAACTACAATACATCCAAGATATTTTGACTTCAAAGGCAAAATATCGTGAATATCTAGGCAATGTGTTTGTAGAATCTACATGAAGAAACAAAGAATTTATTAGCATGCTAAAGTTGAAAAGATATCACAATATTTCTAGATGAAGAGAGCATGTCTTTTCTAGTGCACTAATCAAAGCCACACAAAAAGGCAAGAATTAGGAGAACACAAGAACCAAGTGAAAGGACAAGAAAGGGAAGCAAAAAAAAAGGAATTATAATAGATTATAATACTTTGTATTGATATGGTCCTCAAATGAATAAGAACAAAAAATGATGCTTTTCTACATAATATGCATTATAAATTGAACCTTCAACTTTTGGCATGTTTCTAACTTTCAATTTAAACTTACGAAAATACCTACAACCATTTTGTTATGTTTCAATAAAATCAAATTACAATATTAATTTATGCTTGAAATAATAAAATACAATTACATATATTTATTTACCTCTCAAAGGGAAACATACTTTTGTATTACATTGGCTTGACTATCCTTGGTTCATAAACCAAATGGACAGGCAAATGCTCCATTGAGTCAAAAATGCTTAGTGGGGATATTTATTCAAGGTTACAAAGAATGAGATGTATGTCATTCTCCAATCTCACAATGTCATCTATTTTGATTGTGGTTGTGATTAGCTGTTTGAAGAACAAACTAAGTTCTGTAAGGACCTTCCAAACACATAGAAAAAGTATTTAATGGAAAGTATTTGGTATTTATCTCTACATAAATACATGACAATCATGAATTTTCATTCCAAATAAACTAAGCTTCTTCAAATTAAAATATCATGAATATCTAGGCAATGTGTTTATAGAATCTACATGAAGAAACAGAGAATTTATTAGCATGCTAAAGTTGAAAAGATATCACAATATTGCTAGATGAAGAGAGCATGTCTCTTCTAGTGTACTAATCAAAGCCACACAAAAAGGCAAAAATTAGGAGAACACAAGAACCGAGAGAAAGGACAAGAAAGGGAAGCAAATAAAAAGGAATTATAAGTTTGAAGGAGTAAGCTTCTCACTTCTCAATGAAGATCAAAGATCAAAATTTCAACTGTGATTCAACTCAATCTTTGAATATAAAAAATAAATAGGAAAGACAAAATAAAAGGAATGAATATCCAATTCCAAAAACTTTTTGCAAATGAATTAATGAAGAATTTAGACATGAAAAATAATAGGTTTGGACTAGAAATCATATCATTCAAAGTATTAAACTAAAAAACATAGATGTTAAGTACCATGAAATTTTAGATTCTTAGGATTACAAATATGATCTAATTAAAGATACCAATAATTAAAGACATTAACATTAACATATTTGTCGGAAAACTACAATCAAAAGATAGTTTGCTAAAAAAAATTGATTGAGATAAGAAGAATGAGAATTAAGCAAAACTAGTTGACTAAAGAGCTCTTAGCAATTCTATCACATCCTACTTAAAGTTTACTAACAAGATAGAGATTAGAAATAGATGAATATAATCTAGTAAAACTAAAGCTTAATTTTTAAGAGATACATAACTTAAATACCAAGATTAAAGGCCAAAGATATGCATAAATAAATATTTAATTGAAGTAGTAGCCTAAGAACACACCATTTTAATAACTAAAGAACTGTCAAAAAATAGTAGTGCAAAAGAACTTAATCCTAATTTTTTAGTAATTTACTTAGAGATTATTTACATACACATCAATTCAAACTTAAACGATACGAAGGATAGCAACTTATTAATTTAACAAAAATTATAGATATGATCATCACTTATATACTTTTGCCGATTAGATATTTAACTAAGAAATTAATTTTTTGTATTGAAAAGCCTATTTTCATTTTTTATGATGGTTATTAGCTCACATAATATGTTATTTTCATTTTGATCTATTATGAGAAGAATGAACACATTAAAGTATTATTTTATCAAAGAAAAGATTAAAATAAAGCAACATTTTGGCAAGAGCAGCTTGAGAGGGCTATTTTTCACAATGCCCAAATAATCCACGAGAAAATCAACCAAATGTCCACATCACTTTTTTTAAAAGATTCTAAAATAGGTTAATTAATTTTATCAAACAATAACATGGCTATAAGTGCATAAAATTTATAAAATTATTTAATATACTAATAATATAATCTTACACCAAAACAAAATGTTGCAAATATATATATGACAAAAAATACAATGACACACATAAATACAAACAAAAAACTATACATGCATGTGTGTGTGTGTGTGTGTGTGTGTGTCATATATCAAGAGTATCATCAATTGAACACCAAAATTTATTAACAAACGCTAAATCTAAAATAGCTGAAAAGAAAAAAAATAAAAGGAAAACATATCTTATATTTAGAGTATCATATATCAAGAGTATCATATATCAAGAGTATCATATATCAAGAGTATCATATATCAAGAGTATCATATTTTGCATTAATGATGATTTTTGAGTTTTGTTATTCATTATTTTTTTATTGATGAATATTGAAATTAACAAAAAATATACTACTAGAATAACATTAAATCTAAAATATCACACCGATATTAAAGATATTTTTTCATATGGAGATCTAAATCTAATAAATAATTTTTATTAAAAAACTTTACTTTGATATATCGACTCCTAGTAATAATCTCAGAATCACCATTAGATCATAGTTAAAATTTTGAAAGTCATTATTAAATGATGTGTTTCATCTTGTTTGATTTTTTTTTCATTTAGTTGTATAATATTATTTTTGATAATTCTTAATTTTTTGTATGCGTGACAAATAAATTGGCAAGTTTTTTTTGTACAGAAGTATATTAGTATACATGTTTCATTGTAAACAATAAAAAATGTGCATGTACAGCAAACATAGACTGTATTAAATAAGCAACTTCACTTGCACCCCACATCTACTACTTTGAATATATATACTAAATGCACATTTTTTTAAAAACAGAAGAGTATACTTGATTACTAATCAAATTATCTATCATATTACTTATGTTAACATTGTATAATGATTGAATAATTACTTATTATAAATGTATACACGAAATAAGTGACCATGCATGGCTAGTGTGCTTTGAGAATGCATGGTATCTAATAAAATACTTTGAAAAAAATTTGTACAATGTTTGTTCCCCCGCTTACATCAATAAGTCTATCTATCTTTCTATATGCATGGTATCTAATAAGATGTAATTATATATATATATCTATGTATCTTTTTTATCTTTCAATATGCTTGATTGTCTACATGTCTTGTCGACTTTGTATCAATAGGTCTATCTATCTATATATCTTTTTGTCTATTTATATGTCTATCTATTTGATTATCTATTTGTCTGTCTGTCTGTCTATTGATCTTATTTGTCTATCAATTTATATATCTATATTTCTAACTCTTTATATATCTATCTGTCTATCTATCTATCCGTCTATCTATAAATCTATCTATCTATCTATTTATCTATCTGCCTATCTATATCATCTATCTATCAATCTATCTATCTATATGTTTATCAATCTTTCTATCTATTTATATATCTATATGTCTATATATCTTTATAACTATCTATCGTACTATCTATCTATCTTTCTATTTATCTTTCTTTCTATCTATATTCCTTTTATCTATCTATCTTTCTTTCTATCTTTCTAATAATCTATCTATTTATATATATATATATGTCTGTCTATCTATCTATCTATATATCTATTTGTTTATTTATTTATGTATATATTTATCTATCTATAAATGTATCTATCTATCTTTTTGTCTATCTTTTTGTTTATATATTTGTCTATTTGTATAAATATCTATCTATCAATCTATCTACCTTTCTATTTGTCTATCTATTTAACTATCTATCTATCTATCTTTTTATCAATCTATATTTGTATTTATATGTCTGTCTATCTATCTAACTATTTGTCTATCTATCTATCTATCTATCTTTTTATCAATCTATATTTTTATTTATATGTCTGTTTATCTATTTGTCATTTAATCTATCTATCAATGTATCTATGAATCTATCTATCAATTGGTCTATGAATCTATCTATCAATCTATCGATCAATATGTCAATCAATTGGTTTATCAATCAATCTATCAAAATTTTTAATAATTTGTCTATCAATCTATCAATCAATATGTGTATATATATATATATATATATATATATATGTATGTCTATCTTTCAGTCTATCTATTTGTCTATCTTTCTATCTATATCCTTATCTATTTCTCTATCTAAATTGTCTATCAGTCTTTCAATCTATCTGTCATTCAATCTACCTATAAATCTATCTATCAATCTATTTAACTATCTATCTATTTATTTGTCTATCTAATTGTTTATCTATTTATCTATCTATCTTTCTTTCTGTCTATCTATTTGTCTGTCTAACTAACTAACTATCTATCTATCTATATATATATCTATCTATATATCTTTCTTTCTATCTGTCTCTCTATCTAACTATTTATTTAACTATATGTATATCTATCTTGTCTATCTATCTCTAAATCTAACTATCTATCTATCTAATTATCTATCTATCTATCTATCTATCTGTATCTTTATATATTTGTCTATTTATCTATCTAATAACTTATATATCTATCGGACTACTTATCTGTATATCTATCTATCTATATGTCTTTCATTATGTTTATCCATCTCTATATCAATCAATCTATATATCTATTTGTCAATCAATCAATCAATCTATCTGTCTAGCAATTTCTCTATTAATTTTCTATTTATTTTTATATTAATTTATCAATCAATCTATATATCTAAGTAACTAACTATCTATTTATCTATCTATCTATTTATCTATCTTTATATAATTAATTCTATCTATTTGTCTATCAATTTGTCTATTTATGTATTTGTCTATCTATCTATCAAATTATATGTTTATATGTCTGTCTACCTATATATCTATCTATCTTTCTATCTATTTTTTATGTATTTGTTTAGAAATCTATCAATCAATCAATCTATCTGTCTGTCCTTAATATATCTATCAATTTATATATCTATCTTTCTATCTGTCTATTTGTTTTCTTGTTTGTTCTTCTGTCTCGCTTTCTACCTACCTGATAGTCTAGCAGCCTAATTGTGTATATATGTCTATCTATATATCTATCTTTTTTTCTTTCTCTTTGTCTATCTATAGTCTATTTGTCTATCTATATGTCTGTCTATATATCAATCTATCTTTCTATCTATATGTCTAATTATATGTCTGTCTATCTATTTGTCAATCTATATATCTATCTATCTATCTATTTGTTTATCTATATGTTTGTATCTCTCTCTATCTAACTATCTATCTGTCTATCTATAGATATATCTATCTAACTATCTAATTGTGTTTTTATTCTACAAGCCGATATTAGATATATATAATAAAGACTTAGTGTAGTCAATTTTTTTAAAAAATACTATTAAACAATAATTAATATCAAGCCAATTAAATTAATTAAAGCATCTACAATCTTAGCATAATAGAATTACTATGTAATTTATTGGGTACCTAATTAAAGACCAAAAAATATGATTTATTAAGAAAAAAAAAACTAAAAAGAATTCATCATCATCCAACAACAAAAATTATAGCCTCGACAGCTTATCAATATGAGCAATGACAACAAAATTTAAGGTTATAATGGTTAAGTTGTACCTTCTTCTTTGAAAAAAAATATAAGAGTTTCACACTATAACCATAGAAACTTGATAAGTAAAAAATTTTCCACAGGTTTTTCATATTCATCTTCTCTACATAAAAAAAATTCTTAAATATAAAAACCCATAAATTAAAATATAAGATATAACTAGAATTTAAAAAATTGTAGTACCTTGCTATTCTTCTCCTCTTGTCATTATTTTTTTCATCCTCTTTTACTATTCTTCTTCGAATTTCAGAGCTAGCACACTTTTTGTTGATTTGAAATCCATTAGACCTTAAAAAAAGAATCATTAAAATAAAAAAAGTTCACACTATTATGAATAATATTATGGATGTCCATAAACGCTCTATTAATTTCTTGACTATTAATATTCTTGTGACTATTATTATTCATAGATTAATGTGTATTAATTAGCATGGATTAATATGTATTCATTAATACATTTAATATGTATTCATTTATTAGACCCTATAAATAAGGAGCCTTTGTATGAGTCACAATATACTCGAAGGAATTAGAAATCTCTCCCCTATTTCTCATATATCTTTTGCTCTCTTATCCTTCAATTTAATAATATGTTATCAGAATGAAGCTCCATTGGATTTTCAAGAGATATATTGAAGAATATAGAAACTCATCTGGTGGGATCTTCAATCAGTGATAATGATATATGTTTTGCAGATAGTACATTAACACATACTTACTTAAAGATAAATTTTTTTTTCCTTTTTTAAAATGCAAGGATTAAAACAATATTGGAGAGTTAAAGATTGATTGAGGGCTTTGGAAAAGCTAATATATTGTTACTCGGAAGAACAAAAATTCATATTGATGATGCATTATATTTTACAAAGTCTCACAGAAATTTATTGAGTTTTAAAGATATTCGACGAAATGGATATCATATTCAGACTACGAATAAAGATAACACTGAGTATTTATATATTACTAATTTTGCCTCAGGTAAAAAAAATATATTGAAAATATTACCCATTTTTTTCTGGTATGTACTACACAAACATAAGCACAAATGAGACATATGTCATAGTAAACCAAAAGTTTACTAATGAAAATAATTTTATTATTTGGCATGACTGATTGGGACATCCTATGTCTATAATGATATAGAGAATCAATAAAAATTCAAGTGGGTATTCACTGAAAAATCAAAAGATTTTTTATCCAATGAGTTTTCAAGTGCTGCTTATTCTCAAGGGAAGTTAATTATAAGGCCTTCACCAACAAAAATAAGGACATAACCCCTTGCATTTTTGCAATGTATACAAGGTGATATATGTGGGCATATTTTTCCACCATGTGAACCATTTCAATATTTTATGATTCTGATTGATACATCAATGAGATGATCACATGTCTATTTGTTATCAACACATAACAGATCATTTGCTAGATTTTTTGCTCAAATAATTTGGTTATAGACTCATTTTCTAGATTATCTGATTAAGTCAATTCATCTTGATAATTCTAGAAAATTTACTTTCCAAGCTTTTAATGGTTATTATATGTCTATTGGAATAACTATTGAACATCCTTTAGCATATGTTCATACACAAAATGGTCTTGCAGAATCATTTATTAAATACCTTCAATTGATTACAAGGCCATTACTAATAAGGATGAAGCTCCCAACTTCTGCTTGGGGCCATGCTATTTTGTATGCAGTAGTACTGATTCATATTAGACCAATTAATTATCATGAGTTATCTCCTTTATAATTAGTTTTTGTTGAGAACCAAATATTTTCCATCTAAGGATTTTTGGGTGTGTGGTATATGTTCTGATTACTCCACCACAACGCCCTAAGATGAGTCCCCAAAGAAGAGTGGGAATACATATTGGATATGAATCTCCATCGATAATCAAATATTTAGAGCCAACAGCTTGAAATTTATTTATGGCTCATTTTTTGTTTGTCATTTTGATGAATTAAATTTTCCAACTTTAATGAAAGAAAATAAACAGTTTGAAAAAGCTATTAGTTAGAATCAATTGTTGTTGTCTCATCTTGACCCTCGCACAAAGGAATGTGAACTAGAAGTTCAAAATATTATTCATTTACAAGATTTAGCAAATTAATTGCCAGATGTATTAACTAATCCTACGAGAGTATCTATATCTTACATGCCAACTGCTAATGCTCCAATTAGAATTGAAGTCCTGGTAGGACAATCTATTGCTAATGAACCTAAAGCATCAATGAAATGTGGTCAACCAGTTGATTCCTAAGATAAAAATCCTCAGAAAAGAAGAGGATAAAAGAATCAAGTTGAGGAATTGATAGCTCTAGAAGAGTCCCCAGTTGTAATTCTAGAAAAAATTCAGGTACCTAAAACTTGTGACAATCAAGAGATCTCGATAAACTATGTCACAACTGGCCAAAGGTGGAATCAAAATATAATTGCTGTCGATGAAATATTTGCTTATAATATGGCACTCAACATTGTTTAATGATAATAAGAACCTTGAGCCAAATTCCATCAAGGAATATAGACAGAGAGATGATTAACCAAAATGGAAAGATGTAATTGAAGTAGAATTAAATTCTCTTTCAAAACACCAAAATTTTGATTCTATTGTACATACACATGATGGTGTCAAACATGTAGGATACAAATGAGTATTTGTATGAAAATGAGACACGACAAATAAAATTGTCAAATATAAGGCACAATTAGTTGGACAAGGATCCTCTCAATGATCTGGCATTGATTATGAAGTGAAGTATTCTCCTATAGTGGATGTAGTTATGGCTTATTTATATGGACCACTTAAAAGTGATATTTACATGAAAATCCCAGAAGGATTAACATTGCTTGCAACACATAATTCAAGTCCTCGAGGACTTTATTAGAAAAAATTATGCAGATCTCTATATGGGTTGAAGCAATCTAGATGCATGTGGTATATTTGTCTTAGTGAAAATTTATTATGAAAAGGGTATAAGAATGATCCACTTTTCCCATGTGTATTTATTAAAAGATTTGGATCTGAGTTTGTTATAATTGTAGTTTATGTTGATGACTTTAATATTATTGGAACTATGAATGAGCTTTCAGAAGCAATAGGCAACTTAAAGAAAGAATTTGAGATGAAAAATCTAAAAAAAATAAAAATTTGCCTTGGTTTGCAGATTGAACACTTAGAGAAAAGAATTTTCGTTCATCAATCAGCTTATATATTAAAGGTCTTAAAACAATTCTTTAATGATAATGCCCATCCATTGAGCACTCCAATGGTTGTAAGGTCATTAGATGTGAATAAAGATCCTTTCCGACCTCGGATGGATGGTGAAGAGCTTCTTGGTTCTAAAGTACCATATCTTAGTGTTAATGGAGAACTAATGTATCTTGCAAGTCACACATGACCTGATATATCATTTTTTGTAAAAATGTTAGCAATATATAGTTCTCGTCCAACAAGAAGATATTGGAATGAAGTTAAACATATAGTGATGTATCTTCGAGGTATGATTGATATGGGACTATATTATCTCAATGTACCCAAAGCAATATTAATTGGTTATGTAGATGTGGGATATATGTCTGATCCTCATAATGATCTATCACAAATAGGCTATTTGTTCACATGTGGTAATATAGCCATTTCATGACATTCTATGAAATAATTAATTACCCGCCAGATCTAATCATGTAGAGATCTTAGCAATTCATGAAGCAAGTAGAAAATATTTTTGGTTAAGATCTGTAATACATCATATTCGAGGGTTTTGTAGTTTTTCTTTTAGCAAGGAGGTCCATACGACCTTGTATCAAGATAATGATGCATGCATTGTTCAATTAAAAATGGGAACATTAAAGGGGATAGAACAAAACATATATCACCAAAAAAAATTTTCACTCATGATGTACAAAAGAAATATGATATTGATGTTCAATCAATTTGTCCAACTAATAATCTAGTAGATTTATTCACCAAGGCTCTACCTACAATGACATTTGAAAGGCTAGTTCATAGCACTAGAATGCATAGGCTCAAAGATTTAAAGTGATGTTGCGAGAGGAGTGAATTTTTTATACTGTACTCTTTTTTCTTTTACCATAGTTTTGTCCCACTAGGATTTTCTGTAAAGGTTTTTAATGAGGCGGTATCATGGACATCCAAGGGGGAGTATTATGAACAATATTATGGATGTCTATAAACTCTCCATCAATTTTTTGACTATTGATATTCTTGTTACTCTTATTATTCATACATTAATGTGTATTAATTGGCATGGATTAATATGTATTCATTGGTACATTTAATATGTATTCATGCATTAAACCCTATAAATAGGGAGCCTTTGTTCGAGTCTTGAAGTAATAAAAAATCTCTCCCTTGTTTCTCCAATATCTCTCACTCTCTTGTTCTACTATTTCACAATTTTAGAGCTAGCACACTTTCTGTTGATTTATAATTCATTAAACCTTAAAAAAATAATCATTAAAAAAAGTTCACTCTTCCAATTTATCATTAACACATTTGACCTCAACAAAAAAGCACCATTTAGCTCACTGCTGATTTTAAATTTTCAAAACCCATTATTAATTTCTCATTAATTTATAATGAAAATAAACTAAAAAACAGAGAGAGAGAGAGAGAGACATTCTTTGTTTAATATGGTTATTCAAAATATGGTGCGATGGTAGTGTGCTCTAAGACTCAAAGGTTTTTTAGAAGTGAACTAACTAATTATGTAGAGATGACAAGATGGGGGAGAGATGGGTCAGAGATGGAAAATATTAGAAGATGAAATTATTTTATATTTAACCATTAATTATATTATTTCATAAATAGATAAATTTATGCTTAATTATTTATGAAATATTTATTGTTATTTTTTATAATACTATTTAAAAATTAATCAAATAAATTTCAGAAATAAAAAAATTAATTTATGATTATAACATTGGAGAAAATAAATAATATTACAAATAACCATGAAAACTATTAATTAGTAATTAAATTTTCATATTAATTCATTTATTAAAAATAGATATTATTCCATATAACCATTGATAAATTGTATAAATGTATATCCATACAAAATTTATAATATCTCAATTAAATAAAAAAAATAACCAAGTAAATAATGAATAAGTAACATATCAATAATATTCAAACTACTAATAAAATATCTGACCATAAAAATTAAAAAAATATATAATCTTAACATTATCCAAAAAAATAAAATTAAAAATTAATTACTTAAAAATATAATTCATAAAAATAAGGCTACAAAAAAATCTAAAAATTAAAAAAAAAAAAGATAAAAGCATCCAAATTTAACTTGTATAATACTATAATAAATGATTTTAGATAATTTTTTAGTAGCTATTTTAATATTAAAAAAAAAACAAGTAGAAAATGTTAAGCAAAAAATAATTTTCTATACTATGATTATTGACTTCTGAATTAATAATTATACATCTAAGTAAAAAGATGAGTTATGATAACTATAATACATAATAAATGAGAAGTACCAACAATAATTTTTTAAAAAAGATTTGTTTACTTCTTTAAAGTAAGCATCATGATAGAGGAGCTCTATGAAGACACCTAAATGAAAATGTTAATTGTCTTGTCTCCCTCAATACATAATAATACTCTGTTTCATTTATAAATAATACCACTAATATCCCTCTATGATGTATCATTTCTTAATATGATATATACATTATAGAGATAATCTGTTGTGTATGCATACAAGCATCATATTGCACTTCACTATTCTTTCAATTGCACATTTATATTAAAGTATAAACTTTTATATATAATGGCTAATGATTATATAAATGTATAAGTGTTTAGATATAATGTTGTGTTTAAAATATTTTTATAAATGTCACACACACACACATACAAACACATATATATGTAAACACTTTTATAAATATTATATAGTAGATATATAACATTTATATAAACATTATACATATTATATTTATATATAAATTTTTATATGCTATATAAATGATTATAAATATGTATAAATATTTTATATGTTATATAAATGTTATATAAACAATTATTTAAATGGATAGTGTTATGTAAATATTGTATAAATATTTATAAACATTTATACATATGTATAAATATTTATATATAACATTATAGGTTTATATAAATATATCAATGTATATATATAATGTTATATGTTTATATATATTAAAGTAGAACCATATATATAGATATTGTCATACAATTATATAAATGTATAAATGTTTATATATAATGTTATGTGTTTATAAGATTTTTATAAATATTATATTGCCACAAATCGGGGATACTATTTTTCAAAACAATATACCTCACATGCTATAGTGTTTTTTAAAATAGATTTTTTGTATTTATTTTTTTTTTTCAAATCATGAAATATACAGAAAGAATAAAAGTATTTTTTGAGTTTACCAGAAAGTAAAAATATTTTATTTTGATGTATTTTTAATATGATTAGGTATTTTTTTTTAATATTATTCTAATGCACCATTAAATAATTTTCCCTACGTCTAATAACATCTAACAACAATAACAAATTATTTTGAAACAATATTAAACTAGCATAAAAAAAGAATTTAGTAATCAGCATCACCATGAGTAGCTCATATTTTATATTTTAATTGAGGATGTTTTTTTTACATGAAAAAATTAATTTTTTTCTTTATTTTTATCAAAATGAAGGAGGTTGTGCTAAAAAAATATGAACAATATTAAATTTAATGAATTTAATTTTATCAAGATTATACAATAAACACAAACACAACACTCATGTGTTTTAATTCTAATTTATTTCTTAAGCATGGACTTTAATTTTTTTATAATTTGGAGTATTAATTGGGCGTAAATTTTATTTTCTTATAATTTGGACTGTTAATTGTAATTTATTATTTTTTGAAACTATAAAATAATTTAGAATCTACTATATTTTTTGTAAAGTTTTCAAATAGAAAATTAAATGAATTGTATAGCATGAGAAACAAGCTTTAGTATAACATCATTATGCATATCACTATTCTCTTAGTTGCACATATATTTATTTGATAGTGTGAAAGAATAGCAAAACACAACAATTCTTTCACTAATTATAAATATTCTTGATTAAATGAGTATTCTAATTTGAGTTGAATATACGTTTTAAGCAAAAAATTAATAATTTTTATAATTTTTAAAATAAAATCTTTAAATATTATCTCTTGATAAAATAAAATTTTATTATATTTAACAAAAAATAATGTCAACTTGACAATTCAAGTAGCACAACCTGAGTCGTTATTCACTTGCAAACTGGGCAACAATTATCTAGGTTGAGTATTTTTAGCCTACTAAATCAATGTGAGCAACCAAACTCTTTGAGATATTAGTTTTTCCGAACTTAATTGCCAATTAAACTAATAAATATTTTGGCATAACCCAAAATATCATCTCTAACACAAGCATAATAAAAAGTCATCACTTCGATCACTTGTGAACTTTTTTGAATCATAAACTATAAAATATATGATTTGCTTTGAATTAAATTGTTCATGAATAAATAAAATATATTATGTTAAACAATAATTTAAACAATAAGATTTAAGAGAATACTAACATTTCATCCTATGCATTATTTGTGATCAGCTAGCATTCATAAAAATTGTATATAATCTTAATATCAATTCTTTCTCAAGTAAGCTTGGTATTTATGTTGTATGTATGCCACTTGAATGGAAGTTGAGATTATCATTAAATTGTTTTTCATGGTTTATGGTGTTGTACATAAAGGTTCACCAACCTATTTCCAATTTTTAAATATCTATAACCTAATTTATGCATATTTTTTCAGAATATTTACATTCAAACATGCTGTAGAATTAACAATGCTTGTATGATTTACCAATGCCAAAAAATTTGATGTTGTTAGCTCAGCACCAACACCCTTAACTTCTTGTATTAAAAAAGTAATATCATCAAATCAAACTTCAGTTTAAAAATGAAATGAAGACAAAAAGTTGACACTTAATCATACTAACCTTGGTCAAAAGAAAAGTTACCCATGAGGCAAATGCAGAAAAAATTGGGTCAAATGAATAAACTAACAGTCTCGACAGATATAAAAAAATTGAACTAATTCAGTATCATGGTATTAAGTAATCAACATGTAATTATAACATAAGAAAAGTAAAATTAATAAAAGATACTCTAGAGAGATTATTATTAGATATCTGATTGATATACAATAAGAAATTTGTTGAGTAGTAGATTCCAAGGACTCACTTCAATTTTTTCTCGGCTGTTAAAGTCAATCCTAGGTACACAGTTCTTCCTATCACTTGCTAAAGTGGATACTTAATATTAATAAATGGTAAGAATAGTGAGCTTAAACTTTTCAAAAAAAAATGAAAAAAAAATTATCTTATGTGAGATAGATCAAAATTATCAAGTTTGATCATCAAACCAATTTCAAAAATCATATATTCCATTCTTTGTCAAAAACTGAAAGCATGGACCAAATAATACAACAAATGCTAACACAACATGAGGTCTTCAAATTGAAAGAACACTAATTAGGTTATGATTCATGATCCTTCATGTTTTAGAAAATACAGAAAATATTGCCTCCTTGATGCTATTTTGGTTGGCCACCAATTAGGTTATCGTTCATATTTCACTTGTTTAAATTTTAAAATATTAATATTTATTTATTTATTTATTTGTTATTTTAAGATTACATATTATATTTTAAATTTAATATTATTTTTTATTTTTTTTAATTTACTATAATAATTTACTCAATGTTTTAATTCTTATAAATTTTAGTAGAGGCAAAAGTAAAACTTCAATTAAAATCAACTTAGGGTCAGTTTGGTCGTGATTTTCAAAAGTGTTAATAGGGCTAAAAAAAATCTTAATTGCATTGAGAACGAAAAAATATCATTAGTAATATTTTTTAAAACTTTTTTTAAATAGTAAAAAAACACATGAAGTATTCTTTTAATAAATATTAGGAGATATTTTTAGTATACCTCGTTAAAGTTTTTGGATGTATTTAAAACATCAATTTATTTATCCTTAAATATCAATTTATTTTATTTTAAATTTAATGAAAAATATAATTTTTTTATAATTCAAATATTTCAAAACTTTTAGTAATAATTTATTTTAAAAATTTCTATAATCATTAAATTTTTTTTAAAGTTTTATTATTATAAATATTTTCCTATTTATTTGTTAATTTAGATTTTTTATAAAGATTTGTATTAGAAGCATATAAATAATGATTTTAAGTTTTTAGTAACACAAATGTTTATGTAAGTTCATTTATTATTTCAAATATTTTAAAAAATATTTATAATTATAGAATTAATTATTTAATTTATTTATTAATACAAATATTTAAACAACTTTATATATTAATTCAAAAATATTTTGTATATTTTTTTAAAATTTTATTATCATAAAAATATTTATTTTAGTATTTATTAATATAAATTTTTATTCGTATTTATATATATTTGAAATTATTTATTTATAATATCTTTTTTTATAATTATATGAGGTGAGATGTCTTTCAAGGATCCCTCATTCGTCGACCATGATAAACCTTTAATACACAATTTCATCATATATTAAAACAAATAATATAAAAAACAAAAAAAATAATTCTGTAGAGATTAATGATAGAAATAATTTCGAGCTAAATAACTAGGGAAAATCCCTAGCTAAATATATATTTTTTATTAAAAAAAATAAGTTAAGGACTAATCGCTTGTTATTAATATATAATTATAAAAATATTTATCCAAGTAATGATTTAGCGAAAGATTTTTTGTCGAGCTAATTAGTTAGGGAAGATTCATTTCTAAAATCATTGCTAAATTTGCCACCAATCATTGTGCAAAAATTTATGAAAATATTAGCTGGGGACATTTTTCCATCGAAAATTTTGGTCTCTAATCTATCACAAATTTGTTTTTCAATATGAAATCAACATCTCTTGCTATTCCCTCTATAATCCCTCGCAAATTAGCTAGGGATTATTTTCCGAGCCAAATTTGCTTAGCTAAAAAGATAATTTTTTATAGTGTAGAAAAATTGAAAGATAGATAGATAGATATATAGCTAGAAAGATATATAGATAGATAAATAGGCATATAGACATAGAAAGATAGTCAAATAGATAAATATATAGATAAAAAGAATGATAGATAGACAAATAGATTGATAGACAAATAGATAGATAGATAGATAGACAGATAGATAAATAGATAGATAGACAGATAGGCAAATAGATAGATAAACAGATAGACAAATAGATAGACAGATGGAATGATAGATAGATAGGCAGGTCGATAGATAGGAAAATAAAGAAATAGTTAGAAAGAAAGAAAGATAGATAGATAGATAGATAGATAGAACAAAAGTAAATAGATAGATAGATAGACAAATAGATAGTTAAATAGATAAATTAATTGATTGATTGATTGACAAATATACTGATATATAGATAGATAGATATATATATAGATAGTTTAATTAATAGATAGATTGATAGATAGAAAGATGGATAGATTGATAGATAGTAAGATATATAAATAGCTAGACAGATAGATAGATAGATAAATAGAATGATGGATAGATTGATAGATATATAGATTGATTAATAGATAGTTTATTTGATTGATTGATTAATTGATAGATAGATAGATAAATAGATAGATTGATAGACAAATTGATAGATAGACATAGAGACAATAGACAAATAGACTGATAGATAGACAGATAAAGAGAGATAGATAGGTAGATTGATAGATTAAAAGATAAAAAGAAAGACATAGAGATAAATATACATATATGTAGATAGGCAAATAGACAAATAGACAAATAGATAGATATAAACATAGTCTGATAGACAAATATACAAATAGATAGATATACTAATAGATAGATAGATAGATAGACAAATTGATAGATAGATCAATTCAAAGATATAAAGGCAAATAGATAGCTATATATATATATATATAGATAATTAAATAGACCGACAAATAGATAGATAGATAGATAGAAAGATAGATAGATTGGTAGACAAATAGATAGATAGATAGATAAATGATAGATAGACAAATATATGAATAAAATGATAGATAGATATACATATAGATAGATAGAAGGAATGATAGAAAAAAAGAAAGATATATAGATATATATACAAATAAATAGATAGATTGATGAATAGGTAGTTTGATAGAAAGATAGACATATAGACAGCCAGGTAGAAAGATAGATATATAGATAAACAAATAGATAAATAGATAGATAGAACATTAGATAGATAGATAGATAGAGAGATAGAGAGATAGATAGAAAAAATAATAGACAAATAGATAGATAGATCTATAGAAAAAAAGAAACATAGAAAGATAGATAGATAGATAGAGAGAAAGAAAGATGGATAGATCATATAAATATATAAACAAATAGATTGATAGATAGATAGATAGAACGGTAAAAAGATAGATAGATAGATAGAAAGATAAATAGATAGATAGATAAATAGATAGTTAAATACAAAGAAAGTAAGATAGATAGATAGATATATAGATAATTAGGCACATAAATAATTAAAAAGATAGATATTTATAAAGATAGATAAATAAACAAATACATAGATAGACATATAGATAGATTGAAATTTAGATAGATAGATATATAAAAAGATAATTAGATAAATAGATAGAAAGATAAATAGATAGTCAGAAAGATAGAAAGATAGATAGATAGACAAATAGATAGATAGACAGACAGATATATATATATATTATGTTAGATAGATAGAAAAATTGATAGACTTATAGATAAATAGATATTTAGATATATAGATAGATAAATAGATCAAAAATAGATAGATAATTAGATAGATAGGTAGATAGACAGATAGATACACAAATACATAAATAGATAAAAAGATAGATAGATAAATGGATAGATAGGTTGATTGATTGACAGATAGTTACCTAGAAAGATAGATAGATAGATAAATAGATAGATAGATATATAGATAGATAAATAAATATAGAGATAGACAAACATATATATATATATATATTAATAGATTGGTATATAAATAGATAGATAGATTGATATATATATATATATATATATAGATTTATTGACAAATATATAGATAGATAGATAAATAGATAGATAATTATAAAGATAAATTGCTTAATAAACAAATAAATAGATAGACAGAGAGAATGAAAGGCAGATTGATAGATAGACATATTGATAGATAAATAGATAGACAGATAGAAAAGTAGACATACAGATACATAGATTGATGGATAGACTCATAGATAGATAGATAGGTAGACAGATAGATAGATAGAAAGATAGAAAGATAGATAGATTGATAGATATAAAGATAAATAGATAGATCGGTAGGTAGGTAGAGAGATAGAGAGATATATAAATAGATAGACATATATATAGATATATAGATAGAATGATAGACAAATAAATAGATTTATAGATAAATAAATAGACAGATAGACAAATAGAATGATAGATAGACAAATAGATAGATAGATAGATAAATAGATAGACAGATTGATAGATATACAAATTGATAGATAGATAGATAGTCTAATAGACTGGTAGACTTATAGATAGATAGACACGTATACAAATAGACAGATATGATGATAGAAAAAAATAGATATATATTTTGATTTATTGATAGATAGATTGATTCATAAATAGACATATTGACAAATAGACAAATAGAAAGATAGAAAGATAGAGAGATAAATAGATAGATAGATTGATTGATATATAGATAAATAGATAGATAGACAGATAGATAGATAGATAGAAAGCTAGATATACTAAAAGATAGATAGATAGACAGATATACAGATAAACAGATAGATATATAGATATATAGAAAGATCGATAGATATATAGATTTATAGATTGACTGATACAGACACATTGAAATAAAGATAGATATGTAGACAAATAGACAGATAGACTGATAGACATATAGATAGTTAGATAAATAGATAGATAGATAGATAGATAGACAAATAGACATGTAGATAGGTAGACATGTTGATAGTAAAACATTTTGATAGGTAAATAGGTAGGTAGGTATCAAGTAGAAAAGTAGACATGTAAAGAGTTAGATATATAGATAAATATAGAAATAGATAGATAGATAGAGTGATAAAAAAATTGATAGATAGATAGTTATACAAATAGATAGATATATAGATAGACATATATACATATAGATAGATAGACAGTTTGATACTAAGCCAGAAAGATAGAAAGATAGAAAGGTAGAAAGATAGATAGAATAATAGATAGAAAGATATAAATATATATAGACAGATAATAGATAAATAGATAAATAGATATTCAGATAGATATATAGATATAATGATAGATAGCTATACATATTTACAAATACTCATATAGACAAATAAATAGATAGATAGACAGATAGATTGATTGATTGATAAATAGACAAATAGATAGATAGCTTGATAGTCTGATAGACAAACATAAAGATAGATAGACTTATAAAGAGATAGTTATATAGATAGATAGATAGACAGATAGAGATATAGATAGAAAAATAGAAAGATAAACATATAGATTGATAAATACATTGATTGAAAAATAGAAAGATAGATAGATAGATAGATAGAAAAATAGATAGATATAGAAATAGATAGAGAAATATATAGATAGATAGATAGATAGATACACTTATATACATATAGGTAAATAAACAAATAAATAATTAGATAGATTGACAAATAGATAGTTAGATAGATATATAGATAAATAGACATATAGATAGTTAAAAATTTAGATAGATCAATAGATAAACTGATACACAGATAGACAGATTGATACCAAGATAAATAGATAAATAGATAGACAGACAGAAAGAAAGAAAGAAAGAAGATAGATAGATAGATAGACATATATATATATATATAGATATAAAGATAGATAAATATATATATAGACATATAGACTGATAGACTAATAGACTGATTGACATATAGATAGATAGATAGATAGATATACAGATATATAGATAGACATATAGATAGATAAATATACAGATATATAGATTGATATTTAAACAAATAGACCATATAGACAGATAGACAGAAAGATAGATAAATATATAGATAGATAGACAGGTAGACATATATACAGATAGAAAAATAGATAAATAGACATAGTTACAGATATACAGATAGACACATAGATATATAGACATATAGACATACAGACAGATAGATAAATAGATAGATAGATAGACAGACAAACAAACAGATAGATAGACGAATACACAAATAGAAATATAGATTGATCAATAAAAATAAAGAAAGAAAGATAGATAGATAATTAGGTAGAAAGATAGATACAAAGATACACAGATAGGAAGAATTAAATAAACAAAGATAGAAGGAAAAAACAAAATAAATAAAAAGATAGATAAATAGATAGATTGGTTGATAGATAGATAGTTAGTTAGATAGATAGATAAATAAATAGATAAATAAAGAGATATATAGATATTTAGATAGGTTGATAGATCATTATATAGATAGATCGATAGATAGACTGATAGATAGATAGATAGATAAATAGATAGATAGATATATAGACAAACAGATAGATAGTTATATAGACAGAAAAATAGATAAATACATACACTACAAAAAATTTCTATTTAGCTAGTAAAATTTAGCTAGGGATAAATTCCCTAGCTAATTAGCGAGGGATAAATTATGAAATAACAAGGGATATTTGATTTTACAATAAATTAAAATTTTGCAATGGATTAGTGATGAATTAGCATTGGAAATCTTTGAATGAAAATTTTCAGTCGCTAAAAATATTTGTAGATATTCTATCAAAGGAATGCTTGAACCTTAGCGACATATTTAGCTACACAAGTTCCATTGTTAATTAAAATTAGACAAAATATGCCACTAAATAATTATTTAAATTTATTTTTTTAGATTTTATAAATAATTGAAAGCAATAATTCCTTAAATGTTTATTTTCTCAAAATATATGCATTAAGCTAGGGATTTTCCCTAGCTATTTGGGCTAGTGATAATTTCCATCACTAATGTTTAACGATATTTTTTAAGCATTATTTATTTTAATATTATATATAATTTTTTATATTAAACGTATGTCATGGTCTATAGATGAGCGATCCTTAAAAGACATAATCATTTCATATAATAATAAAAATATGATATTTTAAATATAAAATTTAATAAATATACAAATACAAATAAAAATTTACATTAAATATGACTAAAATAACTATTTTTTTATTCTAAAAAAATATTATATAATATTTTTCTTAAATATTTATTTATGATATTTAAATATTTATATTAGAAAATATTATATAATTTATTAATTTATAATATTTTTAAAAATATTTTAATTAATAAATAAACATTAATAAAAATTACTACGAATAAAAACTAAATTAAACAAATGTTTTATTAAATTAAAAAAATTATAAAAATATATGAATAAATGAATAAACAAGTAAATATTTATTAAAAAAAAAGTAAAAAATAATAATATTTTTATTATGATTGGAATTTTTAAAAACTATAATGACTAATAGATTTGAAATTTTGAATTATAAAAAAATTTTTAAATTTTTCATAAAATTTAAAAGAAAATAATTTGATATTTTTATATTAATACTAGGTGTTTTAATTAAATCAAAAAAAATTTGATGATTTAAAAAATAAATATTTCACTGTGGTTATTAAATGAACACTTAAAAGATTAAAATTTATAATGACTAAAAGATTCAAATTTTATGTCTTTATAATTATTTCATGCCTAAATAAAATCGTATAAGTAAATTTTATGCATATATATATATATATAGATGCATGCATGCATGTATGTATATATGAATACTTTATTATTATATAATATTATTTTATTTATTTACGAAATAATATCATTTATGGTTAAATAAAAATCTATTTCATTTATTTTATTAAAATTATTTATTTTTTATAATTTATGTTTACTCTTATATTTTTGTATCATATATCAACATCCAGTTTAGTATTTATATATGGTTTCTTTGAAAAACAAAATGCTAAGGCATTAAGGACTTAACATTTTTACTATCTTTCAACGACGAATATATGAGAAGCGAAATGGGACTATGGGAGCAACATACAAAATCTACCTCTTCTTGTTACTAGGTAATATTATCATTTTTCTTCTTATTTGGAATACTATATACATATCTCTGTCTCTCTCAATTTGATTACCACTGGCTGATTTTTGTTTTTACATAATATTCGAGTATAATTTTTTTTATTTTTCCCCAATTTTCCTTCTTTTTTCTTCTATTTTCAAATTACTTAATAGATTTTGACACTACACCATTAATGAAACAAGAAATGGTTTGTGTAAACTTTGTTCTTTTTTTGTTTAAATTTTAGGTTTTTATTTATTTCAAATACTAAATGTTTACATATTGTTTTCTCCTTCTATAACTTATGAAAATAAATAATGCTTGATGTTTTCTGCTTCTGCAACTTTCATAAAAAATACACTTAATGCTTCTATGTTCTATTTTTGTTGTCTCTAAAATTATTATAATCAAATAACATTTTGTATACAACTGTTATGCATTTATTTAATCATATGACATTATATATAAATATCTATACTTTAATATATATAAATGTATTACATTATATATAAACACTAATATGTTTATATAAACATATAATGATATATATAAATATTTATACATATTTATTAATGTTTATAAATATTTATACAACATTTACATAAACCTATCCATTTATATAATTTTTTATTTATCAATTATATAACATATAAAATGTTTATCCATTTTTGTAAACATTTAAATGACATTTTAATTTTTATTTAAATATATAATATTTATAATGTTTATATAAATGTGATATATATACTATATAAAATTTATTAAAGTGTTACATATATATAATTTTATATAAGTAACATTTAAAAAATATTGTAAACACAAATATTATATCTTAACACTTTTATAATTATATAATCATATGCCTATATAAAAAAGTATTTATAACTATATTTATAATTATGTAAACTATTTTTATATCCATATTTATAACTATCCATAACTATTTTTTAACTATATAATAATTTATAAATAAACATATAAAATTATATATACCTATATTTCTAACAAAATATAAAATATGTATAATAATATATAGCTATATATAATTGTATTTTACTAAATGCATAACTATAAAAACATTATATATAATTATTTCTTTAACTATATGTGTATAACTATATATAAATATTTGTATAACTATGTAACACTCTATATAATTAAATATAACTATATTTGTATCTATATATACATATATGTATTCATATAATAAATTTTTATATTTATTTATAACATTGTATATATTTATGTATAACTACTTATAACTACTTGTAAGAATATATCTATATATAACTATATGTTTAACTATATATAACTTTATTTTTAACTATATATTATATGGGTATAAAAACATATAACTATAAATAATTTTCTTTGACTAAATGGATAACTAAAATAACATTATACAAAACAATATTTTATTATATATACCTATATTTATAAATATAAGTATAACTATATGTATAACCACATATAAGTATATTTATAATTACTGTATAACAACATACATCATTATGTTTACCTATGTGTATAACTATTTATATATTTTTGTATAACTATATAAAACTCTAAATAATTATAATTTAACTATATGAAGCATGATTTTTTTTCCTGACAATTTTTTTGTACCTTGTGGAGATTGAATTTACTACCTCCAAGGAGGCTCACATCTATCTCAAGAATTACTTTATTGAGCATTTGGTTTTTGATGTGTAAATATATATACATATTCATTTGATTGATGTTTATAATATATATATATATATATTTTGTGTGTAGATATATATATTTTATTGAACACATGTGGAATAATGTTAAAAAATATTGATTAATATCCAAGCGCATTTAAATTCATAAAAAAAACTGAGACATGAATATTAACAAACATATCAAGTATCATTGAACTTAATTAAATTTTAATTTAAACTATTTATTCATATTAAAAAATTTGTTACATTTAAAAAAAATTGTAATAAATCAAATTAAATATAATTCATCAATATATATATGGAATACATTTGTATATCATCAGAATGCATCAAAATACTTTGTTTTTGTTATTCTAATTGAATTTTGAGTATTATCAAACATTATTACTAATAAATGAGAATTGTTAAAATATTATCATATGCTTATTAAATAATTATTGTAGAGCATTGAAAAACAACAATAATATTATTTTATCAATATTTTATTGTCCTCAATTAAAATTAAATAATATTTAACATTTTTATTTTGAGTGTCGACAAGATCATTATAACTGCCAAGGGTTTGTTTTGATTTTGCTGTTTGTTATTTTAAAATTCGTCTTCTACCTTAACTATTATCGTATATTACATTTTCCATTGAAATTATTTAGCCGATATTTGTATGTGAATGTTATCGTGTAAAGTGAAGTTATTACCAAAAGTAAATATATGACCAAAGATCCTTCTCATGCACACAATTTTAATCTTGAAGTTCATAGTAAATCATTACTAGTACTAAAATCATTAATCACAAGTATATAAGTGATGGTTATATTAATAATTTTTGATAAATTAATAATTTCCCATCCTTCATATTGATTAGGTATTAATTGACGTGTATGGAAGTTTTAATTTCCAAACTATCCTTTGTTTGCAGTTTTCCACAAATAATAATAATAATAATGATATGTAATTTTTTGTCAAATTAGTTTAAATTTGTAAGGCTAGGAATCCATAATTATAGCTTGCTTCATATCTATGTTTTCTAGTTGAACACTTTGTATGATATGTTTTCAATTCCAAATATGTTTTGTTCATGTCTTAATTCTTCATTAATTCATTTGCCAAGAGTTCTTGAAATTGGATATCAATTCCATTAATTTATTCTTTTTTTTATATTCAAAGATTGAGTAGAATCATAGTAAAAATTATGCTATTTGAACATCATTGAGGTGTTAGAAGCTGACTCCTTCAAATTTTCAATTTATTTATTTTTTGCTTTCCTTTCTTGTCTATTCACATATTTTCTCCCTTCATCTAGTAATAGCGTGATATCTATTAATCTTCGTCATTCTATAAAAATGCATTATCTATTAATGCAGATTCTCCAAATGCATAGCCTCGATATTCACAATATTTAATCTTTAAATAATCATCTATAAGTAATTTTATTTAATAAGTAGTATATTTTGAAGTAATTATATGTTTCATTCAAAATAATGATTGAGCATTTTTCTTTGTAAATAAAACAGGGCAAAATGAGTTCAGATCATTAGTGGATGAACAAAAGGTTTATGAATGAAATTTTGAATCAAGAATTTTTGAGTGAGCTTAAAACTTTCATCAACTTTGTGGGTAGTCAATCAAAATGGATTGATGGAGAAAAAATTAAGTATCCATGTAATAACCGCAAGTGTCAGAATATTTCTTTCTATGATGTAAACAAAATAATTTGGCTTAGTACCAAATTATTTTGTTTGGATTTATCATGGGGAAAGTAGAATGGCTCTTAATATTGACCAAAATAAGGATATTGAATCATTTGCATGTTGTGATGAAACATCAAACACATACAATAGAATGGTCATGGATGCTGTTGGTGCTTGCTTCAATATGGATTACATGGATGAACCACCAAATCCTGAAGCTCAAAAATTTTATGAAATGCTTTAAGTTGTAGATAATCAGTTGTGGCATCATTGTAAATTGCATTCGTAATTGTCACATGTGGCTCGACTAATGAGCATGCAGTTAGAAAATCATATGTTTGAGAAATTTTTTGATCAGTTAACAGAACCGATGAAAGAGATTATTCTGAATAATAATTTTGTCACGAACAACTTTTACAAAACTAAGAAGTTACTATGAGGTACGGGTATACCAGTGGAAAAAATTGTTGTTTCACTAGATGTATGTTATATTGAGATGGTGATAGTGATTTAATTAGCAGTAAGTTTTGTGATCATTTTCAGTTTAAGAAGACACCTTGTATTGTAGATATGGAACAAAAGGTGAAAGTTGCATTAAAGAAGATGTATTACTTTTCTGTAATTCCTCGATTACAGAGACTATATGCATCAAATGCGACAGCAAATGATATGAGGTTGCATTTTGAGCATGAGGTTGAAGAAGGGTTGATTCGTCATCTATTAGATTCAATTGCTTGGAAGCATTTTAATGATATACATCAAGATTTTGTAGCTAAAAGTCAAAATGTGAGATTGGGTCTCAGCACTGATGGATTTCAACCATTTGGCCAATCTAAACAATACTATTCAACATGGCTAGTGATAGTGGCACCTTATAATTTTCCTTCGTGGTTGTGTATGAAGGAGCAATATATGTTTTTTTCAATATTGGTTCCAGTGCCAAAAAATCTGAAAGACATACTGGATGTTTTCTTACAGACCCATATAGTAGTGTTAAATAATTTGTGGGATGTTGGTGTGAATACATATGACATCTCAAAGAAGCAAAATTTTATTATGCTGGCAGCCCTTATGTGGATGGTAATTGAATTTTTTACATATTTAATGTTATCTAATTGAAGTACTACAAGATGATTTGAATGTTAATATGCATGAAAAATTCAGATCCATTAACCCTCAAATTAAGTCATAAACAGTTATGGTTTGATAATCATCATAAGTTTCTACCTACGAATCATTCATTTCGTAGAAATAAAAATGCATTTCAAAAAAATAAAATAGTGATGATAGTTGCACTAGCTGTTCGTTCAGAAGATAGAATTTTGACAGAGATCCAGAGTTTGGGTCTAAAGAATGTGACTGAAAAGGATACTATTAGAACTAATAGACCAATATGCAATATATTTGTATGGAGGAAATGCATTACTTTTTGGGACGTGCCCTATTGTAAGTCCAATTTAATTCATCATAACTTGGATGTAATGCATATTAAAAAAATGTGTTTGATAATGTTTTCAACACTATCTTTAATATTGACGGAAAACAAAATACACTTTAAAATCAAGACGAGTTGAATGATAACTATCAGCATCTTGAATTGAAACTTAACAAGATAAAAGGAAAATTCTTTAAAGTTTTTTACACACTTGATAAGAAGACAAGATATATATTGTGTGAATGGGTTAAAAATTTCAAATTCCATGATAGATATGTGTCAAATATGGGTAGATGTGTGGATATGAAGAATCTTAAGTTAATTGGAATGAAAAGTCATGACTATCATGTATTTATGCATAGATTAATACCAATTTCATTCCGTGAATTACTTTCCCTAAGTGTTTGGAAGGTCCTTATAAAAGTTAGTTTTTCTTCAAACAGCAAACTGCCACCACAATCAAAATAGATGACATGGTGAGGCTAGAGAATGACATACTAGTTATTCTTTGTAAGCTTGAATGGATATACTCACTGAGCTTTTTTGACTCAATGGAGCATTTGTCATTTCATTTGGCATATGAAGCAAGGATAGCAAGGCCAGTAAAATATAAGTGGATGTATCCTTTTGACAGGTAAATACATATAAGTCGTTATATTTTATTATTTCAAACATAAAGTAATATTGTAATTTAATATAATTGAAACCTACCATTTTGGTTGTAGGTATCTTTGTTAATTGAAATTGAATATTAGAAACAAGGAAAAAGTTGAAAGTTCAATTTGCAATGCATATTTAGTAGAAGAAGCATCATCTTTTTGTTATTATTATTTTGAGGATCATATTAATACAAAGATTAGAAATGTGCCTCAAAATTATGAAGGTAATGTGTCTGTAGAATATAATTCTATGGACAAGCTATCTATCTTCAAGCCCACTGGAAGAGCATTTGGAAGAACAAAGAAAAGATGTATGACAAATGAAGAGTATAAAGCAACTCAGAGCTATGTTTTACCTAATTGTGAAAAGGTTGCACCATATATTGAGTATATATACCCAAAATAGTTGCAGGTTTAATCAGTGTAATTTTTTTCTGAATAGGAATAATTAAAAATTGATATACATTTTTTTTCATCTATTTATATGTGTGTAGTATTTATGTTGAGCAGTTAAAAAATAGGCAACAATAATTTCCAGTAATGAGGTCAATTATATGCTATAATAGATTTTCTGAATTGGTTCAAAAACTATGTGAGAATTATTAAGTTTTAATTATTTAAAATTTTTAATTTATTAGCATTTTTTAGTTGGTAACATCATTTGTTTAATTAACGCAACAGGTAAATGATCATTCAATTGGAAATTCCAATATTATTTTCAATTTATCAATGAATATAAATTTCATACAATTGGGAATGGTTCTTCTAATGCAACAATGAATAATGATGTATGCATTAAAGGTTTAGGTTATGGTGTAGATGAGATTGATTATTATTGTCAACGCAGAAAAGTTATTGAGATGGAGTATCCTCGACTTGAAAATAATATGATTTTATTATTAAAGTGCGAGTGGTTTGATCCTACTCGAAATGTGGGTACAAAGATTCATTCAGATTATAAGCTAATGGATGTTAACCATACACACAGATATAATTGATATGAGCCATTTATTATGGTAGTTCAAGCCACTCAAGTATATTATTATACATATCCAAGTTTATCTCGTGATAAGAGTGACTGTTGGATGATTTGCAAAATCAAAGCTCGATCAATTTTTGAAGTACCAACATCTCGAGAAAGAAGTACAAACTTAGTTATTGCACCGACATTCCAAGAAGATGATATAAATAATATTACACCTATGCGTGTAGATGATGACCTCGAAAATTTATGTGACTCAAATAGTGGCATAATAGAAATTGAAGATGAGCTGGAATGTCCATCAGAATCAGATGAAATAGGAAGATCCATTGGATAATGATAGTGATGCCGATAATTTAACATTTATGATTATTTTATAACATTATACTATCAAAGACTTTTTATATTTTGTTGAAATCTTTTGGTGTGTATTATTCTTAGATGCATGGATGTTCATCATATCTCTATTATTTTTTCTATGTTTTTATTTTTTGTATAGTAGATGGCACATAAAGGACGTAGGCATTGCGGAGGTGGACGTGGATGTAGAAATGAATGAAATTCATCTTGTATTTTACATCACACTGCAAATTTAGTAGCATTAAATACCAACCATATCCAGACTTCAACATCACAATCACCATCTCCATTTCCATCACTACCACCATCATTGACGCATCTACCATCACCTTTATTAGATATAAGCCCACCACTCATTGCCCTCTCTACACACACTTTTGATCCATTAGCAATTTCTACACCACCATTTACATCGATAGTTCACCCATTTACAACACCATTGACATCATCAAATACCATGTCTTCCTCTACATTCAGTGCTAGGTTAGTAATTGAGATTGTGGATGAAAGGTATATGAAATATGTAAATTTTACTTGAATAAAAAATTATGATGTTTCTTTTAGTGGGTTTTTATATATATTATTGATTTGCTTGCTTTTAATGTTATGTATTTATTTGTACAGTTTTATTCCATATCACAAGTGTTTAGCTATAATTATAAAGTCTTTCAAAAAAAATGATCGATTCTAAAGCATTTTCGTGGAAGAAAGTTTTGGAATCGACAAGGGATTCTAATTATAATGACTTTCAGGTAAAAACAATGAAATAAAAGTATTGAAAATTATTTATCTAATTAGTTAATTAATATGTTGGTTATTATCCAAGCAATAAATAATAATATCATTGTTATGAATATCAATTTTTGGTGATTTTTCAATATGTAGAATTAGTGCACATGGGCACCCAAATTTGATGGAAAGATAAAGCTATTGTGGAAGAGCAAAGCTGTTGAATGGTATTTAGATTTTGTCTATAAATTGAAGAATCTAAAAGATAGGCCATATTTTATATCCGAGGATGACTGACTTGAGTATCTTAAGCATTGGGAGGAGCCAGATGTGAAGAAAAAAATAAGAGATTGCCAGCAAAAATCGAAGGACTGAGGTAGCCATACTCTATACAGGAATGTCTCACCACATGAGAGGGTCAAAGTCGAGCATTGAGCATGCTCGAGATTTTGTACAATTTTAAAGTTTAGAACATTTATATATTTAGTAGTTTTCCTAATAGTCCAAATAAATCAAATTTGTGCATGGTTTTATTATTCTTGTATAAATTTTTTAACATTTTTTTTGACTTTATAAATACATATTCTAGGCTGGAGAATTAGGTCGAGATCTCAATTTTTATGAGATTTTCAAGAAGATGCATGTGAAGAAAGTGGATGGTCAGTTTATTGACAACAAGTCTCAGATTATTTCTATAAGAATCTATTATATTAATAAAATTCTATAATACTATAGTAAATTTCGAAAGTAGTTTGGAATCCAAAATATTAAATTTATTTTATGTTTATCTAGAAAATTAATTTTTTTTATTTTTTCATAGGAACTCATAGAGAATCATGTGAGAGTTGCTTCTCAACAAGTTGAGGCTTCTATGGATCTTCAACCAATTGACTATGATCCTATCTATTTGGAAATCATAGGTCATAAGAAGTAGCGAGTGTATGGCATCAGCTTGAAGGGAGTGACATTTTGTTGTAGTAGATGTACATCTAATTTATTTGTTACAGCAGTGGTTAGTTAGGTAGTCGAACAACAAGTAATGGAAAAAATTAATATTTTGAAGTTATGGACCAAAATGAAAGAGAAGGATGAGCATATTTCCATTTGAAGGACGAAATACAAGAAATTTAAAAAGTGAAGGATGAGCAGATTACTCATTTGAAGGAAGAAATGCAAAAAAATAAAAGAAATAAATGAAGAGATTAAAGAATTGAATGATGAGATGAAAGAAAGTTAAGGATGTAATGCAATAGCAGATCACCTATATGGAGTCATATTTAGCTACCTTGATGCGACAGATAGCATTCAGAGAACCAGCTGCGAAACCACGTAGGAGAGGCTAGCAAAAATGCACCAACTAATAATGAGGATGAATTTGTATCAGAATTATTTCTCAATGATTTTTGATTTTTTTCAATGTGTAGCTAAATAGGATGAAACTTTTTTGGTGGTATCAATTTTATTTATACTAATTTTGTTTATGTTTTTCTGATTACCCTAACTATGAATCTTTGCAGGACATTTGATGTGAGACACACGAATAAATTCTGATTCAACGCCTTAAGACTTTGTCATGGTTCTTCCTATGGATGGGTTCAATCTTTACTAATCTCTGCAAGATAAAAAGGAGGTTAAGCTATTATTATCTTCATTATTTATGAAATATTTTGTTTTTTTACTCTCTCTCTCTCTCTCTAAACATCATTCCTGGCAATCTTTTAGATATTTTTGGTGTTGTATGACTATCAACTCAGATTTGTGTTTGTTCATGTCTATAATAACAATTTTTATAAATTTGTGAATGTGTATTGTTTTAATGGAGTGCATATTATTTTTATGGAGTGTATATTAAATTATTTATTGCCATGGATGTGTATTCAATGAACTATTTTGTAGTTAGGTTGTCACATATAATGAAGTGATGGTACTAGCTTGGAACCAAGAGAAGAACCATATGGTAGCAGAAACTATAGGGTTGATGGACTAACATAATGAATCTAAGCGATCATAATCTTTGATCCAATCACATGGAGAGGAGAAGAAATGTTCTAAAAAATCCACATGGGAGCAAGGTGCCATAGGGAGTGGTGGGGCAAGGTAGCCTTCTTATCTATTTATTTATCTATCTATCTATCTGCCGATCTATCTATTTGTCTATCTGACTTTCTGTCTATCTATCTATATTTGTATCTATCTATCTATCTATCTATTTATCTATCTATCTATCTGTCTATATATCTATCTGTCTATCTATCAATCTATCAATCTATCTATTTGTCTATTTGTATATATGTCTATCTATGTATCTGTCTATCTATCAATCTATCAATCTATCTGTCTATCTATATATTTGTCTATTTCTGTCTATTTGTATATATCTATCTGTCTATTTATCTTTCTATTTGCCTATCTGCCTATCATTCTATTTATCTATCTATCTACATTACAAGAAAAGCCCAAATAGCTAAAGAAATTTTCCTAGCTATTTGGACTTATTGCATCTTTAAGATAGAATAATGATGGATTAACGACAGAAATATTCCCTAGCTAAAGTGTTCATTACAAAATATTAACGAGAACAAAATTTTCCTAGCAAATTTTTAAACATGGAAATTCCGTAGCTAATTATATTTTTTCTCTTGCTAATTTTAATCATATTTAAGAATAGTGAGTAATAATTTTCGACTAAATATTTACAAAAAATTTCCTAGCTAAATTAGCAAGGGAAAAATCCCTAGCTATTTTTATTCCAATGCTATTTTCACAATTTTTTTTACATAAAATTTGATTACATATTTTTTAAATTTATATATTAAATTGAATAAAAACATTTACTATAAACCATTATTTATAATTTACAAAAAGTATTAGTTAATGAATTTTTCTAATGCAATAGTTACATAGTTAAAACTAAAACATTACATAGGTATATATTCATTTAAAACTAAATCATCATTCTCATCATTAGCTGATGCATTTGTGCTAGCTTTTTTCTTGGGAACTCTACTAGAACTCTATGTGATATCTGTCTTTTCAAGAGCACTTACTGTGATTCCATATAAGGCATCGACTTTTGTATTACATTTGGTACTGCTCATAAAAAATATTCTGAACTTTCTCAACAAAATAATCATCAACACTAAAATCACAAATCAAATCAACAATAATATTAACTATTAAAAGGTACATTCTAACACAAAACAAAACCAAGCATACAGGAAGGAAAATATTACTTAATTTTTAGATGCGCTGGTTGAATTGATCCAGCAGCTAAAGCATCTACAACAAGTTTATCTCCCAATTTCAAGCATTTTATCTATACCTTTTCATTTATTCTAGGGGCTGCATATACAAAACAATACTTATCATCGAGCATTTTCCAGTCCTTTATCAATGCTTCGTCTACAAATTCAAATAGAGGCTTAGATTTTTTACCGAGAAGATGATGAAATATAGTTATGAAAAATAAAGAGATAAAACCAATCAACAAAATAACAAGACAGAAAAAAAATGAACCAATATACTTATCGAGAAATTATTTCAAAATGTTACAAACATATCGAAATAAACTATAATAAATATTGGAACATTAAAGATTTATGTAAATAAAATATAATTTTCTTAGAGCTAGATTTAGCTATTACACACATGATCGTCAATCAAATAAACCTAATATGAATGCTTAGTTATCTATAAAAAAACAGCTAGCTAAAAATCAATAAAAATAGCATGTACTTAGTTATCTTATTTGGCACAAAGAAGCCCATCGGTTCAATTTTATCAGTGACTCTTACCATGAGCTTTAGACTTAGTTCTAGGTTGAATTAGGACACTTCCTAATTAAATCATTAGCACTAGCCAATAGCCAGCAAGCATTTTTCACATCCAAATATACAAACTACTCTCCACAAATACCAACTCTCATTTTGTGATTAACATCAAAATCCACAAACTGACTAAGTGGCAAGATACATGGATATCAAGCATGCATACCTAGTGTGCAACATCAACATCCACACAATGTGAATGCATTATATCACACATGCATGAAGTATGTATACGAATCAGTGTTATAATCAATCCAAGCATACCATGGTGATTCATGATTTTGGTACTTGTAATGATTTACCATGAACATCCAGATTAATACTTTGTGCATGAGTAGGATCTTCACCCATTTTTATAATTGTGGTAAGAACTTGACTTTACATGATGTCATATAGACAAAAATATCTACTATATAATTTATATAGAAAATACAATATACGGTAACTCAATTGTATTACTAGAACTAGTAAGCCAAGTCTTATTAGAGAATATATAATAGCTAGGCAAAAGATGAATTTGGAAAAATAAACACCATAATCAAAACACACACTTTTGCATTAAGATAAATGATGAAGAGTAAGGGTAGAAAGCATATCTCAAATCAATAAAAATTTCATGGCTAAAGGAAATCTCTCTTACTCGACTATTAGGTTATGATGTATCCATGTCGGAGAGAGAAGCGGAGGCGCTTTACGCTAGTCAGGGTTGTCTGGCTCTAAACAACAAGATAGTGTTTTTGTGTTTTAAATTCTCAAAATGTTTAATTTTTCATTATCAAAACATTAATTAAACAATAAATATATAAAAAACATAACGACTAAACTTTTTTTTAATTATCAAATTATTTTCAACAAGTTCATGTGCGTGTAGCAAGGCACACATGACAAAAAACATCTTACAATTTTTAATGATTAAATTAATTAAACAATAAATATATAAACAACTTCAAAAAATAGATGTTTGGCCTTCCAACAAGAACAAAATCAAATGGCTATAAAATTTGCAAACTTCATATAGTAAAGCACACATGAAAAAATTTTTGGTCTTCAAACCACTCTCCTAAAAGTTAAAACACTTTTTATGTTTATATATATATATATTTATATGTCATTTATCATCTACTTCTAAACTTGTTAATTCACATTATAATCACTCATCTCAAATATATATAAATGTATCAATAAGTATAGAAGATCATGGAAAAAATTAAATAACTAATAAAATGGGTCTAACCAGCAAAAACATGGAGCTTCTTGATGATAGTTTTTGAAGATAACTTTGATTGTTTGATATCCTGCAAAAGAAGACATCATAATTTGAAAAAAAAGATTGTGTTTAACAAGAACATTTTGTAAGTTGTAAAAAAAGTATTTTTAGAGTATAGGAGCATGAAGATCATGGTTTACTTCAGAAGACCTTCCATTATCCAAATGGTCAATATCAAAAACTCAATGGCTTTAGGAACATCAAAGAACTAATTAGAGGCATCATTAAGAGAGACTAAGTTGGTGAATTCCATAGTTGATTTTTCTACCTCACCATCATCACCACTTCCAGGATCTTCAACTTTCATAGCATTAATTTTAATTTCAGGCAAGAAGACATTTCTTTGCATATTTCCAGATGAAAATTCAGAATGATAGTTCCATGACTTTGCCTTAAACAACTCCCTCAATGCTGAAAATGGTTGTATTTAATCGAAAAAGTAATGTGTGAGTGCAGAGAAATGAGCCATTTTTGCTACCTGCAACACTTTCAAGCAAACGAATAGTTATGAAACATGCTGGTGACGGACGAAGATATAGTTTCCAAAATCTCTAAATTAAAATCACAATGAGTCCTATTTCATTAAAGTTAGATACATTCTAATACATTAATAGAATCTATCACAATAGGCAAAGAATGATTAGAAAATTGGTCGCTTGTATAAGCTCTTCTAATGCTTCCTCATGCCTATTTACTCTTTAGGTTGTGTTTGATTGGATAGAATTGAAGGGGGATATGATTTGATTATAATAAAAGAAAGTAGAATTAATAATCACATTTCAGATTTAAATATCTTATGAATTAACATGGAATATACTTAGACATAAAGATTTACAACTCTTATTTTACACATATATAAGAAAATCACTATAAATGAAAGATTTCCTAAGAATTTATAGTAATTTATAAGTAGCTACCAATTATAATTGATATATTTTCAAATCCAATTTTCAAATTCTTGTGGAATTCAAATAATGGATGAATATGTTTATCCATTTGGTCTTCAATTTCATGACTTATTCAAATGTTAAAATAGATATATTTTTCTATCTAAAAAGATATAACATCTTTTAATGATGACAAAAATTTGTCCAAACTCTATGAATAGTAAGTCTCAAATTCAAGATTTATCATGCACGATCTTTTCTATCTTTTGAGGTAAGACTGTCAAGATAAGATATTGGTACAATTTATTTTTTTATCTAGCCTTCATATTTAAAATGCTCCCATATATTAGGATAAGATAAGAGAGATATGGAGATTACATTTACACCAAACTACACAAGGCGCTCGCTTTTACAAGATTTATAAAAAAAGTTAAATATCGCGATTAATTTTACTCACTAACTTTGAAGAGACTGTGTTAGAATAGACTATGTAATATAAAAATTTTTCAAGCGATCAATCATCTTAATATATTATTCTCTCATAAACAAATTTAACTTGAAAGTTATTATGAAAACCAATATTAGTATTTATATAATTACACAACACATTTGTAAATGATAATATAAGCAATGAAAATAATATACCAAAATACCTATATGCAACCCCTCATCCTTCTAATCCTACCACCCAAAGATTAATAAATGTTAGTTTAAGCTAACATCCAATGTAGAGTCAATTATCATTATATCATAGTTCATTAACATTTTCTTGGGAATTAAGATGAAAGTAAAACATTAGGTTGAGATTGCTCTAAACAAACAACATTTAGAGCTAAAGTTACCAAGAAGGGTAGCCTACGTTACTTTTAAAGCCTACTCTAATGTAGCCCTATTGTGGAGCACATTTCTTGTGAATCACTGAATGATATAGAATAACTGCCAAGACGAACAAAATAGAGATATCAAATTCACAAAATAAATGTTAAAAATTTCCATGAAAAATCAAAATTTCATTTATGCATTACTATACCATCAATTCCATCTCTTCTCTTTATCAATATCACCGTATCAATAGATCTCTTGGTTTTATACCCCTACAATTGGAGGGTCTAGTTAATTAACTAATGAAAATCACACGTTATACAAACCAAACTTGAGATTAAGAAAACCCAAAAACATATACACAGTACATTATAGTTTGAGTTATAGCTAAAATAACAAATTAAATGCAAACTAAAAGACCACTTAGCGAATAAGTTAAATTCAACCAAATGGATAATTAACACATTTAAAGAATGTTTGGTAAATTACTTGAATTAATAAAAAAAATATTTTTATTTATTATCATTATAACTTATGAATGTAAATATACTAAGTAAATACCTCTATAAATTTTATGGTAATTCTATCATGCAAAATTATGTTGGTAGAGATATAGCTTGTTTTTTATAACTCCACAACACATCAAGCAACAATTTTTCATCTAACCAGGGAAGCCATTCATTGTACAACCGCTTGTGAATACTATCAGTGTGCCCATCAAGCTCCTAAACCATGCTGCCTCTGTAGAAATAGAAGTCCCATCTACCGAAAGAATACAGATTAGTTTTCTATCAATAAGTTAAGAAAATTTTAGGAAGATGAGAAATTATACAAAAGAACCTTACTCATATATCGAAGAACCTAAAGAAACGAGAGTTTGGAAAATGGATTTGCAAGTCCCATCAAAAACACCAACAACCATTATAACAGAATGATCATCTCAATGATGAAAGCAAAATTTCTCGCTTTGAAAAATGAAGCAAACAAGCTACAAGCCATAGTTCTCAAAACTTAAACTTACTCTGCCATGACTGCCACAATCCTTTGCTTCCTTGAAAAGGCACAACTTTATAATATTTGGTGCTAATACTTAGCATAAATTAAATTCATAGCCACATTTAAAACACGCTAAGGAGTTTGAAAAAAGGCTAGATATTACCATTATGGCAATCAAATATTTTTCAAGGAGAGGGTGCAATCACATCGAATGTCATTGCATCTGTGTGAAATCTCGTGAAACATTTTATAGATCTTTTATGGATGAAGAAGACCTGTATAGCATAATAATGATTCATACCTTAAGTTGATCATGATGATTTAAAGTGTTGTATAGCATGAAAATGAAGAATAGCTGTAAATAGAAGATGAGGATGAGAATCATCAAACAGAAAAAAAACTCTCAAGGAGTTTGGAGAGAAATGAATCAGTACTCGCATGCACTTATTTTCTATTAACAATTACTCTGCCATTATTAGTGACACGGATGCACGAGTCTATTATTGTGCTTTTAACTGGTTCCTAATATGATGCTTTGATTAGCCATGTTGCCGAAATAAAAATGGAACCAAAACCATGAAGCCATTAATCCGAAAAGAAGACACAACTAATCTCCTGTAAAATTTATAATGTCCGCCAAACTGCCATGAAGATTTAAGCATTTAACTAGCATAATTACCATATCTTTTTGAAATGGGTATTGACTTGATACACTTGAGATTATTCATTCACAAAGATAAGGAAAATTGTTTACGTGCTTGAATGTCTTGCCCTAACATTTTTATATTTCAAGAAAACTCAAATAACAAAATGTATGTAAATAAATAGAAAAAAAAGAGACAAAAATAAAAACCAAAATAAAATATATTAATTTATTAATTTAAATTAAAAAAATTAAATACATTTTTATTTAACCATAAATGATATTATTTCACAAATAAAAAAATTTATGGTTAATAGGTAATGAAATTTTAATGGTTATTTTTTGTAATATTATTTATTAATTAATTAAAATAATTTTAGAAATAATAAAATTTATTAATCTCTATAAAAATGAAGAAGAAAAAATTGGTAATCAAATTTTTATATTATTTCATTAATTTAAAAAACATATTTATAATATAACCATAAAAAAATTGTAAAAATGTATAACTATACAAAAATTATAACATTTCATTTTATTTATTATTAATGGATTTAATATTATTTCATAAAAAAAATAAAATGAGATTATAAAAAAGTATTTCATATATATATAATGGTAATCAATTTTTAAGAATTCATTTTATTTTTTTTGAATATAATATGATATAATCTTAAAGGCATAAAATTTTATATTATTTGATTTAATTTATAATTTATAAAATTCCAAATATTACTTAAAGTGGGAAAATCATTAAAAAAAGTTATATTTATTATTTTAATAAAAATGGAATATTAAAAGCTAATAGTCAAAATCCTACTCAATTTTTTAATTCTTATAAATTTTAGTAGGGTCAAAAAATAAAACTTGATTTCAAATCAACTTAAGGGAAAATTTAATTTTTTTTAGAACAAAAAAATATCATTAGTAATATTATAAAATAACTCTTTCTAAACCCTTAAAACACTTGAAGTGTTCTATTAATTACCACTCAGAGATATTATTTTTAAATCAACAATTTTTTTTGATTTAATTAAAATATCTATGTATTTATCTTTAAGTTTCAATTTATTTTTTTTAAATTTTATAAAAAATTTGCAATTTTTTTTATAATTCAAAAATTTCAAATCTTTTAGTAATTATTTTTTTAAAAGTTTCCTATAATCATAAACATATTTTGTTTAACTTTAAATAATATGAATATTTACTTGTTTATTCATTAATTGAAATATTTTTGTAAATATATTTTATTTTATCGTACAATTAATTATTTTAGCTTTTTATTAGTAGAAATTTATATATATATTCATTTATTTATTAAATTATCTTTAAAAATGATTTTAATTATAAAATTAATTATTTAATTTTTTTTATTACAAATTTTTAAATTTCATAATTAACATGACTTTATTAACATAATGAAGCATTATATTTTTTTAAATCTAGATAACTGCTAGGTTAATGCACAACTCTAAAATGTCTTCTTTCTACTTATCGAAAAATTTTAGTTGCTAATTATTGTTTGGACTATTTCTACATCTTTTTTAGATGACTCTACTTTTAAGAATACATCAGAGAAACTTAGTGCAATTCATTGGATATTGTCAAGATGGAGGCTGTATACTTGTTTATGAGTTCATGCCCAATGGAACATTGAAGGAGCATATTTATAGTAACTCATATCTTTTATATAGTTAAATCGATATCAACTGAGGCAGTCATTAATGGATGTAACATTGATCGACCAGTTCACCAATATAGAAATTATCAATTGGATCAGGTGGCTCGATATTGCAGAAGATGCTGCAAAAGATGTTTTTTTAAAGTTCTTATTAGTGTTTGATTTATTTTGCAAGGATATGCTATTAATGGGTGCATGGTCCAATGGGTAGAGGTGCCATGAGATGTGGTCCTGTAGACATGCAGCTGTGGTGCATAACTACCTAGAAGTGCACAGTGTGTGTGTGGTGCAGTGAATGTGCATGTATTCTTGATGTACTAGATGTGCACCGTGTGTATGTTTGATGTAGCCATGGTGTAGTGTGTGCAACAAGTGGGTTGTGTTCATTTCATTCTTTTTTATATGTATCAAAGAGAGTGATTTTCTATGTAGAATCAAGTGAGTAAAAACTATATAGTTGTTATGAAAGTGGCCACTACTTTGGTGGTTCCATAACTATTTGACTACTATAGTGAATGTTAAAAGGTAAGTGTGTTATGGAAAATATAATATTTAAATTATTTTTATCTAGCACAACTTTTTTATTTTTTATTTTTTATTTTATCACAGGAACTCTTGGAGAAACATATGACAACTACTTCTAAGCCAGTTGAGGGTTTTCATGGACATTTAGATAACTCTTTTGAAAGAAAAAATGTAGGAAATGAAAGAAGTGAAAGATGTGATGAAAGAAATGAAGAATGCAATGCAGCAGCATATGACCTATATGGAGTCATAGTTAGTGGCCTTGGCGAGATAGATAGCACAACGAGTTCCAGTATAGTACCCACGTAGGTGAGCCTAGCACAAATGAACCATCTAATGATGAGGATGATGATATAGTTTTAAATGATTATATACCTATGTTTTGTTAATTTAAAATAATGGTTTATAGTAAATGTTTTTTTTCAAATTAAAATAAAAAGTAAAAATATGTAATCAAATTTTTTGTAAAAAAATAAAATTGTCAAGATTGTTTTGGAATGAAAATAACTAGGAATTTTTCCCTCGCTAATTTAGCTAGGGAATTTTCTATATATATTCAGTTGAATAATATTAATTACTACTCTTAATTACGATCAAAATTAGTAAGGGAAAAAATATATTTAGCTAGGGAATTTTCATCGGTCAAAAATTTGCTACAGAATTCTTTTTTCATTAAAATTTTCAGATAAGCACTTTAGCTTGAGATAATTTCCATCATAAATCCATCATTATTCTATTTAGTGACAAAATAAGCCCAAATAGCTAGAGAACTTTTTTTAACCACTTGTGCTTTTTTTGTAGTGATAGACAAATAAAAATACAGACATACAGATAGATAGACAAATAGACATATATAAAAAGAGATAGACAAATCATTAGATAAATAGACACATATTTAGGCAGGCAGACAATGAGGCAGGCATGCATGCATCCATACAGATACATGAAATATAGATAGACTAAAAAATAAACAAACAAATAGACAAATAGATAGATAAACAAAAAGATAGGTAATTTGATATACAAATTGATAGAAAGATATATCGATTGATAGATAGATAGATTGATAGACAAATTGATAGACATATAGATAGATAAATTGATAGACCAATAGTTAGATAGATAAATAGATAAACATATAGATAGACAAATATATAGACAAATAGATAGAAAAATAGATAGATAGATAGCTAGATAGATAGACAAATAAATAGACAAATTGATAGACAGAAATATAGATAGATAACTTGATAGATTGATAGACATATTGATAGATGATTTGATTGACAGATAGATAAATAGATTGATAGAAAGATAGATAGATACACATATAGATAGATAGATTAATTGATTATTAGATAGATATATAGTTAGTTAGAAGATAGATAGACAAATAGATAGATAGTTAGTTAGAAGATAGATAGACAAATAGATAGATAGATAGATTGATTGATAAATAGATATATAGACAGATATAAAGATAGATAGATAGATTAATAGATAGATAAATAGATAGATAGATTGACAGAAAGATAAACAGAAAAAAATATATATATATAGATAGATTGACAAACAGATAGGTAGACAAATAGATAGATAGACAAATAAATTGACAAATAGATAAATAGATAGATATATAGATAGAAAAATAGATAGACACATAGATTGATTGATTGAAATATAGATAGATATACAGAATGATATAAATATATATAATAAATAGATAGATAGATAGATATAGGGGTGTAACCGAACCAAATGATTCATGATTCATTTAGAGCGCATCTCAGTAAAAGCTCATTTGAATTCGTTTCTTAAGTTAAATGAGCCGAGCCCAAACTCCATTTTGGCTAGTAAGTTAAACGAGCTGAACCCAAGCTTCCTTAAGTTTGGCTTGCAAAAGTTTGTGAATGGGCTCATTTACCATCTCATGAACATGCTCACGAACAGGCTCGCAATATGTTCGTGAACAGGCTCATGAACAAGCTCACGAAAAGTTTGACACATGTTCAATCACTTCGATGTTCTGACTTCCAAATTTCTGATCATTTATTTCCCATCCCCATTAAAAAAACTTAAAGACCATATTAGATATTACTCTTTCGGCTCTCCCATTCTTTGCCACCACCTGACGCCCGCCATGCCGCACTTTCCCCTGTTCTTTTCTTCTTTTCCTTTCTTCCATTATTATCTCTTTATGGCCAATCTCTTTACCACTTATAGATTTGGTCTTGTTCTCCATGTCTTGGTCTCTACAATGGGAAAGTTGAAATATTGTTGGAAATGGCATTGCTCCATCTCTCACTAACTTCTACAAATCAAAGCATTGAGTGCAAGGTTATATTTTGCTACAAAGAAAGCATGGCCAATGCACCATCTTAGATTTTAATGACTCAATTTACTTAGACTACCGATATTTGCATCACAAAGGGGAAAACTCATCTCTGCAGGCTACAATTCTCTCTACGCTTTTGACTCTTTCACCCCTTTCTCTAGTAGAATGAATACCAAATGAAAGAGAAAACATAAAATAAACTTGTTATGATAGACCCCAAAGTGAATATTTTAATGAAAATGTGAATCAAATGTCTTCTACTATTTTTGATTGAATTCTGTGTTGCTGAATTGGGGTGTTTAAAGTTTTCCAAATTTTCATATACAATTTCCATGTTGAAATTATATGAAATGCACCTTATTTATTTTCCAATTTGTTTTGTTATGTTGTACAGGATGTCGGACCATGTTGCAGTATGTTATCCCCTGAAAATTCACAAAAATGTCATATAATGAAATGCTATAGATGTTGTTGTAGAAAATGTGAATTTGAATAAGGAAAACACATTATCTATAAACTATGGGTGTTGATGTGGTTGAAAATGTTAAAGATAGTTAAGAGGGTGGGGGCGATTGCATAAAGAAGAGAAAGTGCACCTCCTAGGTATGGTCTAAATTTAAAATAGTCACCCTTTCTGATAAAATAGAAATGGCTGAATGCATCCATTGCAAGGGGTGATTTACACTTCTTAAGGCTGGAACTACATCTCACTTACTTAGGCACATTAAAGAAAATTGTATTAGAAGGAAAATAAAGTTGTTTGGACAAATGGAACTAACACTCAATTCCTCTATAATAGAGTCTGTAATGGTAGCTTTAATACAAAATTTTAAATATGACCAAACTAAGATCAGAGATATATTATCTCATTTGATCATGGTCAATGAGCTACCATTTTCTTTTGTGGAGTATGAAGTGTTTAATTTGTTAATGAAGACTATAACTCCACATTATCAAAAGATTAGTCGTGCAACAATAAAAAAAGATTGCTTTTCAAGTTATGAGGTGGAAAAGAAAAAAATTTCCACTCTTCTGAAATATGAAAATTAAGTAATTGTGACAACTGATATATGGAAGTCAACCAATCGAAAGGTTTACTATATGGTTGTTACTTGCCATTTTATAGATTCTAATTAGAAATTGCAAAAGCATACTCGCAGTTTTTGTGATGTAATACCACCTCATTCCGGAGTTGCCATTTGTGATACCTTAAGTAAGTGTTTGGTTGAATGAGAAATTGATGATAAATTTTGGAGTGTGATAGTTGATAGTGTCGCTTACACTGATGTTGTTATTCGAATGTCAAAAGATACCTTTCCTATAAAAATCAACTTGCTCTTTGTGGCAAGTTGCTTCATGTAAGGTGTTGTGCACAGAATCTAAATCATCTTGTACAAGATGGATTTTTAGAGTTGGTGATATAATTAAGAATGTACAAGAAAGTGTTAAACATGTGACACAGTCAGAGAGTCATCTGAATATTTTTGGAGAAATTGTGAAGCAATTGAAGTTGCCTTCAAAGAAACTTATTTTTGATTATTGCACAAGTGGAATTTAGCATTATTTATGTTGTTGACTTCTTGGAGTTCAAAGTTGTTTTTCCTAGGTATCCACAAAGAGAAGCAAGCTACTTGTTCTTTCCTAGTGAGGATGATTGGATGAAAGTTGCTGAAATTTCTTCATTTATTACAGGATTTAATGAACTTACAAAAATCATTTTAGGTATTATTATTTTATTTGACTAATCTTAATTAATTTTGTGATTTACATGCTTTTAAAATTATTTATTTCAATTGGGTAATATCATACATGTTATTGTAGGTTCTGAATATCTAACATCAAATTTGTTTTTTCCCGAGCTTTATATTATCAAGAGGTTGTTGGATGACAAATATCTTGATGAGAATGAGTTTATGCATTCAATGATTATGAGGATGAAAGATGGTAGTGAAATAAAATACAATTGATTAAGTGGCATTTTCCTATGATTTACTCAAGATCAGATATCATTGAACATATAATACCTATTCGTGAGACTTTGCGCATGCTTTATAAGGATTATGTTGAAGCTCATAAAGCAAATGATAGTGAAAAAGAGGGTGAAAGTGAGATTCAAAATGAATCTTTTTGTGCTGTGACGATGGGAACAAGTGGAGTGAGGGCTTAATTTTTTAGTTATATAAGACATCTCGAATCATCAATCAAACCAGTTAAATCTGATTTAAATATATATCTAGAGGAAGGTGTTCATCCTTGTGAAAATTTAAATTTTGATGTCTTAGATTGGTGGAAGATGAAGTCTCTAAAGTTTTGAGTGTTATCAAAGATGGCATGTGATATTTTATCAATTCCAATCACAACTATAGCTTCAGAGTCTGCATTCAGTGCTAGGGGGAGAGTTATTGAACCACATCATGCATCTTTAGGAGCAGACATGGTTAAAGTATTATTAATAGCTGAATATTGGCGTGCCTTTTATGGGATAAAGTGAAAAAGAAAAGTAAATCTCAAATTTTTATCATATTTTAAGTTTAAATTTGATTTTGTGGTGGTATAAAATTTTAATATTTTGAGCTTTTTTATTGGTGTTTATGTACATGTTTAGGTTTTGTTTTACAGTGTTAATATTTTATTTTATTTTTTATAAATTGTTACAATTTTTATAGTATGAAGAGGACTTCAAAGAGATTCAAATACCTCACACTTGAAAGGTGCTTTTATGGCATAATGTGGAAATGATTTCATTTCTTGTATAAACATTAATCTTTGGCATATAGTTGAGGTTGAGTTACATGGGTATATTATTATTTGTTGATTAGAAAATATTCAAAGTTACTTATTATTTATCTTATTATTTGAGCTGTAGTCTTTTAAGCTTTTATTATATTTTTATTCAAAGTTTATTTTACTTATATAAGCTATCAAGGTTTGCTTTTATTTGAAAGCTTCAGAGGCCAATACATGGAAGAGATCATGGTGAAAGATGAAGATATAAAGATTATTTTGAAGTTGTTATATGTTAGATTTAAACATTATTTTTAAATTTTAAGGATGATTGTAAGTTTTTTTTATTTCATTGGTATTGTAACTTTTAGTTGGTTTGGATATGTTAGTTATTATTAATAACTTGTTGTATTAAGTTATTAGTATTTTTTTAGATATAGTTAATGATGCTAAACTATTAATTTTTGTTAAAGATCATAAACAAGCTCACAGATGAACTCAAATGAGCTCACAAACGATCTCCTTACCGAGCTCGCAAAATGTGCTCACAAATGAACTCCTTATCGAGATAACAAATAAGCTTATAATCAAGCTCACATATGAACATGCATGAGCTATATTCAAACGAGGTTTAAACGAATGAGCCTGAGTCGAGCTCGATCTTGATGAGCTCTAGCTGAACTCAAACTCGAGCTTGGATTTTAAAAAATAAAGGAATTCGTGCATAATCCAATCTCTTTCAAAATATTTTGAGCAGAACCTAAGCCTTTGTTAATTCAGCTAAGTTTGCTTCAATTACACCCATAGATAGATAGAGAGATAGATTTATAGATTTATAGGTAGGTAGGTAGGTATATATATAGATAGATAGATTGATTAATAGATAGATAGATAGACAGACAGATAAATAGACAGATAGATAGACAAATAGATAGACAAATAGATAGACAAATAGATAGACAAATAGATAGATAGATAGATAGATTGATAGATAAATAGATAAACCGACAGATAGAAAGATACACATATAGTTAGATAAAATATAGGTAGATATAAAGATAGATAAACAGAGAGATAGATTGATTGATTGAAAGAAAGAAAGAAGATAGATAGATAGACAGATAAATAGACATATAGATAGACAGATAAATAGATATATAGATAGACATATAGATATATATAAAGATAGATAGACATATAAATAGGTAGATAGATAGACATATAAAATAATAGACAAATAGATAGATAGAAAGATAGACAAATAGATAAATAGACAAATAGATAGATAGATAGATAGACAGATAGATAGACAGACAGATAAAAAAATAGACAAACAGAAATAAGCAAACAAATAGATAGATAGATAGATATATTTATATAGAGATTGATTGAGAGATAGAGAAATAGATGGATAGATAGAAAAATTAATTAATAGATGAATTGATCAACATATTGATAGAAATATTGATATACATATTGATAGACAAATTGATGGACAAATTGATAGGCAGATTAATAGATAGATTAAAAGATAGATCGATAGATAGATAGACAGATAGATAGACAGATAGATAGATAGATAGATAGATAGATAAACATATAGATAGATAGATAATTAGATAGAGAGATATATAGACAGATAGATATATAGAAAGGTATACAAATAGATAGATATATTGAGTGATAGATAAATAGATAGACAGAAAGACATATAGTTAGATTGATTGATTGATAGATAGATAGAGAGTTAGATTGATAGATATATAGATTGATAGATAGATAAATAGATAAATAGATTGAGAAATAGAAAGAAAGAAATATAGATATATAGGTAGATTGACAGATATATAAAAAATAGATAGAAAGACTGATAGACAAAAAGTTAGATAGATGAATATATAGAATGAATGATTGATTAATTAATAGATAGATAAAAAGACAAATATATAAATAGATAGTTTGATAGATTGAAATAACGATTGATAGACATATTAAAATAAATTTTGATAGATAGATTGATAAACAAGTTGATATACAAATATTTATACAAATTGATAGACAAATTAATATACAGATAGATAGACTTATAGATAGAATGATAGATAGATAGATTGATTAATAGATTTATTAACATTTTGAAAGATAGATAAATCTACAGATTGATAAACTTATAGATAGATAGATAGATAGATTGATTGATTGATAGATTGATAGATTGATAGATCAATAGATTATTAGTCAAATAATAAGGCAAATTGAAATATAGATAGATAGATCGATCGATGGATGGATGTATAGATAGACGAATAGATAGATATATAGATAAATATACATTAAAAGATAAATAGATAGATAGATAGATAGTCAAAAAGATAGAGAGATAGATAGATAGATAGATATACAGATAGATAGATACAAAGACAGATAGATAGAAAATAGATATATAGACAGATAGATAGATGTATAGACAGAAAGATAGATAAATAGATATATAGATAGAGAGATATATAAATAGATAGATAAAAATATAGATAGACAAATAGATAGGCAGATAGAAATAAAGATAAATAGATAGATCAATAGAATGATATATAGATAGATAAATAGATAGATAGAGAGATAGATAGATAGATAGATAGATAGGCAGATAGATAGATAGGCAGATAGATAGATAGGTAGGTAGATATATAGAAATATAGGCAGATAGATAGACATATTGAAAGATACATAGATAGATAGATAAAAATAATAGGCAGTTAGATAGATAGATAGATAGAATAGACACACAGATAGATAGACGAAAAAATAGATAGACAGACAGATAGATTGATTGATTGATAGACAAATAGATAGGTAGATAGATAGTTGGATAGATATTTAGACAGACAGATAGACAAATAGATAGATAGATTGATTGATTGACTGATTGACTGATAGACAAATAGATTGACAGATAGATAGATAGATAGACATATAAATAGATAGATAGATAGACAAGTAGATAGATTAATAGATAGATAGATAGACAAAAAAATAAACAAATAGATAGTTAAATTGATATAATGATAGATAGATAAATTGACAGATAGAGAGATACACAGATAGATAGATAGATAGATAGATAGATAGACAGACATAATGATAAATATAAATATTTATAGATATATATATATATATATATATATATAAAGAGATAGATTTATAAAGAGATTGATTGACACATTGATAGAAAGATATATAGATAGATTGATAAAATGATAAATTGATAAAAAAATTTCTAAACATTTTAAAATAAATATTTGTATATAGATAGATTGATTGATTGATACGCAGATTAATATACAAATTGATAAACAGACAGATAGATAGATAAAAAGATAGACAAATAGAAAAGTAGAGAGATCGATACATAGATGGATAGATTATTAGACAGATAAATACATAGATAGATCGATAGAATAATTTATTGATAGTCAGATAGATAGATATACATATAAAAAGATATATAGAAAGTCAAATAGATAGAAAGATTGATGATAGATAGATAGATAGATAAATATATAGATACATAGATAATTAATAGACAGATAAATAGTCAGATAGATATAAAGAAAGATAGATAAATAGACACTAAGTTAGATAGAAAGATAGACAGATAGACAGACAGATATATAGATAGATAGATAGTCAGATAGATATACAAGTATATAGACAATTAGTTAAATAGTAAATAGAAAGATTGACAGATAGATCGATAGAAAGATGAACAGAGAGATAAATAGATAGATAGATAGATAGATAGATAGACATATAGCTACTTACAATGATTAAGAGATAGTTAGATAAATAGATAGATGGACAAATAGATAGACAGATAGAAAGACCATATATATAGATAGATAGGTAGATAGACTAATAGATAGACAAATAGATTGATTTATTGATAAAGAGATAGATAGATAGATTGATAGATAGATTGATAGATAGATTGATAGATAGATTGATAGATATATAGATGTATATATAGATAGACAGATTGATTTATTTATTTATAGATTTATAGACAGATTGATAGATAAATTGATAGACGAATTGATAGACTGATTGATATATAGATTTATAGATGGATAGAATAATAGATAGACAGATAGATAGATACACATAATTACAAACAAACAAACAAATTCACAAATAGATAGAAAGACAAATATACAGATTGATAAATAGATAGATAGACAGATACACAGATAGACAGACAAATAAATAGATAGAAAGATAGACAGATTAATGATTGATTGAATGAATGATAGATAGATAGAATGATAGATAAATAGATTGATAGATTGATAGACATATTGATAGAAATATTGATAGATAGAATAATAGATAGATTGATATACTGATAGAGAGACATATTGATAGTCACATAGATAGACATATTGATTGATAGATTATTTTATAGATAAATAGAAAAATAGAAAGACAAATCAATAAATAGATAGATAGATATAAAAATAGATATATATATAGATAGTAAGTTAGATAGAAAGACACATAGATAGATAGATAGACTAAAATATAAATAGTAAGATATATAGAATGATAGACTGACAGATAGACAAATAGATAGAAAGATAGATTAGATTGATTGATTTACAGATAAATAGATTGAAAGAGAGATAGATAGATAGTTAGATAGAAAGATGTATAGATAGATAGATAGATAAATAGATAAATAAATAGATAGATAAATAGACATATAGATATATACACTACAAGAAAAATCCAATCTAGATACGGAAAATTCCCTAGCTAAATGGGTGTGTTTCATCGCTAAACGAGATACAGCGATGGATTAACAATGGAACCATTCCCAATCTAAAGTTCTCGTCTTTTAAATATAGTGAGGAAAGTGTCCCTATCTAAAAATTTAGTGATGAAAATATCTCTAGCTAAAAAAATATTTTTTCTAGCTAAATTAGCAATCTAAATGAGAGTTTCCATCACTAAACGGATATAATGATGAAAGCTTTCCCAATCTAAAGTGCTCTTCTATAAATATTAGTGATGGAATAGTCCCTAGCAAAATAAATTTAGAGACGGAAAAATCCCTTGCTAAAATAAAGATATCACTAGCTAAATTAGCTAGGGCAATTTGTTAAATTAGCTCGGGAAATTTGCTAAATTAGGTATGGAATTTTTCCTAGCTATTTTAATTTCAAAACTATTTTCAGAATTTAATTTATTTTAAAATTTTTTAATTAAATAATTTAATATTTTTATATTAAATTGAATAAAAATATAAACTATAACTGATAATTAATAATTAATAAAAAATTAAATCTTTTAATAACTTATACTAATACAATATTTTACATAGTTAAAATAAAAAAAATAACAAAATTTTATTACATCTTATTCTTCAATGTATCTACTGACAGTGTATAAAGTATAATATATTCATGCATTGATGTTGCTTTCTCTCCCTCTGCTCCTCCAATCATCATTTTTCTACTACGACAAAGCTGTCCAAGTCACGACACGTCATGTCTAGTGAAAAATCCCTTTTCTAATACAAGCTTTGTATGGGGAACAATGCGGTACCAAATATGTAAGAATTTTTAACCACTCAATCAAATCAAAATAAAAAAAAAGTTTTGTTTTGATAAATATATAATACTGCAGTATATATGTACATATATACTAGCATTTTAATCATACATATATTTTTAAAATATATGTAAATAAAAACTATAGTATTATGTGTTCATATATACTGAGTACAAATATACTCAGTATATATGTACATAAAATACAATAGTATTATATGTATGAATATACCACATTTATTGCTCTTGCTGCTACAGCCAGTTTCGATGCTGCTCCTGTCATTATAGCTGCCATTGCCACTGCCACTGCCATCGCTACCGCCACCGCTGCTACCGCTTTTGCCACCACATCCGCCTCTACTACCACCACTACCAGCGCCTCTATCACCGTGGCCACTAAAAATAAAAGTGAGGTGTGCGATGATGCTTGACTAATGAACATCTGTGCCAACCACTTGTTTTGAGATTGAGCGAGTTTTTGACGAAGTTGCACGCCGCTTCTCCCAAAATAGGACCCGATATTCCTTCTAGACCATAATTACATGACACTACATGAGCATCATCATCATCATCCTAAGCCCTAGTACAATTAGAACCAATCATTGCATAACCAAGAGCAAGAAAACTTATTTACTCATACGTTCGATTTGTACCATGTGATAATTGCATATCAACACTATTACTTAGATTTTTAAAACCAACTTCTATCTGCCTGGCTGGCCTGGACCGGAAATATTTTCATCCTATTGCTTTAGAAAAAATCTAATATCCATGTCTTTTATTGCATGCATCAGTAAGCAATGCACAATGATGACCAAACCATCCCAAGCAATTATAAATTCAAAAGTGAGTATGTGTGTAAATGGGTGTGTATGTATGACAATATATAGATGTCTACAGATAAATATATGCACCCACTTATGTACATATATACTACAGTATATATGTACGTATCTACTAAGTATATACATACAAATATACTCTATATATATGAACATATAAACTCGGTATATTTATACTTATATACTCAGTATACAAGTAGATATATACTTGGCATATACGTACATTTATACCAAGTATTAATGTAGGTATATATGGTAGTATTATATGTATGTATATATACTCACATAGCCTTGGATGATACACACAATTGTACTTTAATGCAAATACACATACCATCAAACACAACAGAAGAAAATAATATATGATTTAAAAAAAGTGCATATAGGTATCTCAGGCATGGTCAGCATTTCTAGTTCTTTTTTCTCCGGTAATCCAGGTAGATAGAGAACATCGTTAGACCTGCACATGGAGCATAACATATTACATTTACAAACTAATAACTGATAACAATTAGTCTCGGATCTGAACTGCGACGACCCATATCTGCACAAAATAAGAGTGTTAAGAAAAACTTGCATTTGCGTGGAATTAATTTTTTGGTTCATTCACGAGCTCTAGAAGCTAAGGTGTTGTTGTCATCACCATGGAGGACTAGCCAAGGCTTTTACATACTTATAATAGGCTAAAAATTTACCCAAAAAATTTGGGGACACACAAACATATTCACAGATATATAAAAAAGTTATTATAGACATGAACAAACACAAATTAATGTTCATAGTCATACAACTTTAACAAAAATATAAAGATGTCCACCAATGATGTTTAGAAAGAAAAAGAGTGCAAAAATTAAATGTTTGACGAAAAATGAAGATAATAGAAGCTAAGCCTCCTTTTGATCAAGCTGAAATCGGTAAATATGAGACCCATGCATTGGAAGGTCTGTGGCAATGTTTGAATGCTTTGAATAGAATTTTTTCGTGAGTCTCACATAATGTGTCCTGCAAAGATTTATTATTAGGTTAATCAGCAAAGCGAAAGACATAACCAGAATAAAAAAAATTGAACCTAGAAAAAAATATCATAATTAATTGCTGCACATAGACAAAAATCAATAACAGTTCAAAAATAATTCTCATATGAAATCATCATCATAATTAGTAGGGAATCCTAGCCTCTCCTACGAGGTTGCATAGCTGGATCTCAGAAAGCTATCTGTTGCGTCAATGCCACTAGCTGTGACTCCATATATGACATTTGCTGTTGCATTACATTCTTAATTTCTTTCATCTCATCATTCATTTCTTTAATTTCTTGCATTTCTTCCATCAAATTAGTATACTGCACATCCTTCTGTTCTTTAATTTCATATATTTATTCCTTGAAATGAGATATCTGTTCATCCTTCTATTTCATTTTTGTCTCCATAACTACAATATGTTCATTTATTTCCATTGCTTATTGTTCGACTGCGTCATCCACCATTGCGGAGACAGATGAATTAGAAGCACGTCTACTACAGCAAAAGGCCACTCCCTTTGAGCCGATGCCATACACTTCCTGCTTCTTACGACCTTCTATGGTCTCCAAATAAATAGGATCATAGTCAATTAGTTGAAGATCCATTAAACCCTCAACTAGTTGATGAGCAGCTATCACACGTTCCTCCATTAGTTCCTAAGATAAAATAAACGAAAATTCTATTCTAGATATACATAAAATAAAATAAATATTTTGCATTCCAAATAATTTTTAAAATGTACTATAGTATTATGAAATTTTATTAATATAACAAATTCTTACAGTAATCATCTAAGGCTTATTGTCAACAAACTGACCATCTACTTTCTTCACAAGCATCTTCCTGAAAATCTCATAAAAATTGGGATCTCCGCCCAATTCTCCAGCCTATAATATGTTTTTATTAAGTCATAAAAAAACAAAAGCTCAAAATATTTAAAAAAATTAATAAAACCAAGCAGAGATTTGATTTATTAGACAATTAGGACAACGACTAAATATATAAATGTTTAAAATTTTAAAATTATACCAAATCTCAAACGTGCTCAATGCTCGAATTTGACCCTCCTATGTGTCAACAGATTCCTATACCTAGTCTAGCTACCTCTCTTCGTCAATTTTTGCTAGCAATATCTAATTTTTTCTTCACATGTGGCTCCTCCCAATACTTAAGCCACTTGGGCTAGTCATCCTCGGATATAAAATCATTCATTTCTTTTATATTCTTTAATTTATGGAAAAAATCAAAATACCTTTGAGCAACTTTGCTCTCCCATAATTAACTTTATCTTTCCATCAAATTTGAGTGCTCATGTGCACTGATTCTATATATAGAAAAATCACAAAAGAATTTATATTAATAACAAGAACATAATTCTTTACTGCTTGAATAATAACCAACATAATAGTTAAGTAATTAGATAATTAATTTTCAATGCATTTGTTTTGTTATTTTTACCCGAAAGTCATTAAAATAAGACTCTTTTGTCGATTTGGAAACTTTCTTCCAGGCGAATACTTTCGAATCGGCCATTTTCTTGAAAGATTTTGTAATTATAGTCGAACACTTGTGAGATGGAATAAAACTATAAAATATAATAAATAACATTGAAAACAAGCAAATCATAACAATATAAAAAAACCATTAATAGTAACATCAAAATTTTTTTTTCAAGTTATATTTACACATTTCATTTACCTATAATCCACAATCTCAATGACTAACTTTACACTAACAGCAGAGGAAGACACGACATTTGATGATGTTGTTGGTTTTGTAAATGGGGGAACTATCCATGTAAAATGTGGTGTTGAAGGTAGAGATGGAACAAAAGTGTGTGCATGAGCACAATGGGTGGTGGGCTTATATCTGATAAAGGTGATAATAGAGGTCTCAATTATGGTGATGGTGATAGAAATATAGATGTTGATTGTGATGTTGAAGTCTGGATATGGTGGGTATGAGATGATACTGATTTTGCAACATGATCTAACATACTAGATGAATTTGGTTCATTTCTACATCCACGTCTACCTCCACCATGGCTGAGTCCATTAGGTCCCATCTACTGTACAAAATAAGACATAGAACAAATAATACATATATGATGAACAAGCATGTATTTTAGAAAAAACAACAACAATAGATTTCAACAAAATATAGTAGTCTTTGATAGTTTAATATTATAATAAAATTATTACAGTTTAATTATCAGCATTACTATCATCCTCCAATAGATCTGATATTTCATCTGATTCCGATATAAGTTCGAACTCATCTTCAGATAGAAATGGATCACCTTCAATTTTTATTAGGCCATCATTTGAGTCACATAAATTTTCTGATTCTTCATCTACATGCACATGCTCAATATTATTTATGTCATCTTTCTTGAATATCGGTGCAATATGTAAGTCTACACTTCTTTGTTGAGATGTTGGTACTTCAAAATTTGATCGAGCTTTGATTTTACAAATCACCCACAATTTACTCTTATCACGAGATAAACTCGGATATGTACAATAATATACTTAAGCATCTTGAACTGCCATAATAAATGGCTCATATCAATTATATCTACGTTTATGATTAACATCAACTTGCGTATAATCCGAATGAATCTTAGTGCCCACATTTCGTGTAGGATCAAATGACTCACACTTTAATAATATAATTGTATTATTTTCGAGTCAAGGATACTCCAACTCAATAACTTCTTTGAGTTGATCATAATAATCAATCTCATCTACACTATAACCTGAGCCTTTAATGCATACATCACTATTCATTGTTATTTTAGAAGAACCATGCCCAATTGTGTGAAATTCATATCCATTGACAAAATACCCAGGATAGGTTGGCACATATCTAAAAGGGCCATTACATAGATTTCGAAAAAAAATATTTGAATCTCCTTTTAAAGGATCAATTTCCTATGACATAAATTAAAAAAAAGATATTAATAAATTAAATAATTTAAAAATTTAAAACTTAATAATTCTCATATAATTTTTGAACCAATTCACAAATTCAGTTTCTAGCATATAATCGACATCATTGCTGAAAATTGCTCGTTACCTATATTTTAACTGCTCAACATAAATACTACACAAATATAAAAAGAGAGTAAAAAGTATATTAAATTTTAATAATTCCTTTAAAAGATAAAATTTAAATATGATTAAACCTACAAACATTTTGGGTATACATACTCAATATATGGTGCAATCTCTTCACAATATAGTAAAACATAACTCCAGATTGCTTTGTATTCTTCATTTGTCATACATCTTTTCATTACTCTTCCAAATGCTCTTCCAGGGTGCTTGAAGCTAAATAGTTTGTCCACAGAATCATCTTTTACCATCCCATGACCTTCATCATTCCGAGGTACATTTATATTCTTTGTATTGATATGATCTTCAAAATAATAAGAACAAAAAGATGATGTAAATCATCTTATGTACTTTATACTAATATTTAAATGATGATGTTAAACATTTTTATATGTTCGTTTATACTGTAATAAAATATATAAACAAAATGATTCTGTGTAAATTCAAGTTATACATAAGATAGATAGTTTTATTTAGTTTTATTTAACTATATATATGCTTTTATATAGTTAAAAACATTTACTTTTTCATAATATCTCCATAAAACATAAGATGAAACCAAAAACTTGAGTTTAATCTTTCTTAGTTACTTTAGTATATAAAAAGGATCAACATTTTTTAATAAAAGTTTGATATAATATAAGTGAGTGCTAACATTATTTTTTTGAGCATATTTATTTTTTAGCGAGTCTGAAGAATGAGAATCTATAAAACATATTTGGATCCATTACTTTTACTTACTCTTCTGTTGTCCCACTTGGATTGGACCTCTAGTTAAGTGACATGGACATGTATTAGGTACAGCTGAACTTATTGGTTTAAATTATGATAATATTCGGATTGAGTCATTATATGTATCAAAAAGTATAAATCAAATTGACTCTAAAGAGAGTCTTAACTTTTAATGAGAGAAAATTTACTTTGAGTTTAGATGATTCAATAGACCACACGGATATATTCTATTTCCTGATCATGATGATCCAAAAATTAGGATATTTGACTGCCAAAGAATTAGAGTTTATACTAGGAGAAAATGACAAATGCAGTTACAGCCTATTTAGAGCAAATAATATCTCCCAAAGAGCTAGATAATCTTATGGCTAATGACTCTAATCTTAATTTTCTGATCTACTGACTGGATAGAAAAAAATTATTAATTTTATACATAAAAATTGGCATAATGGCGAGACATGCAAAAAAAATATCATCATGATTCATGCCTAGTCCAGAAGTCGAACTTCAAGGACAATCCTCCATTCTATTTACTAAGTTCTTAATTACTAATTATTTTTTTAATTTAAAATATTTTATAATGTTATTCCTATTAGTTGACATAAAACTAAGAATTCTATGATAAGTAGATCAAAAGTAAATTTGCATAATATAAATTATTTTAGAATCTTCCAAAAATCTAACTAGAATACTCGAGTTAATAATCAATTTCGTCACATCTTCTCTCACAAATTCATTGCGATAAATGAAGATGGTCAATTAACCTGATGTTGATCCAACTTCAAAGATCCTATAGCTCATTTATGTTTACCTGAAATCTAATGCATCATGTTTATTGGCATATTGATTAATATAACCATTAAGGTGAGCGATATCACAAGTGCTCCTACATGTATATATTTTTTTATGATATATACTATACAAAATCTTCTTCGACACTCCAACTTTTTTTTTTGATTTTGTTAAGTACATACATATTGCTAATTTTTGTTTTTTTTATGTTTCTTAGCTAAATGAGTGAAAATTATAAAAGAATACCTAGTTTCATATATGAACTATTTTGTCAAGTTATTGTTATTATTCAACATTTATCATTTTTTATGTATGAGATTGAATTGAAATTAGGAGAAAAATAATAATAGATTTAAATTATTTACATTTTTTAAATATAATTATAACTCTAAAATATACTAAATAAAATAAATTCTTTAAACATAATCATAATGTATACCTTAAGTTTTTGTGTGTATTAAATACTGTAGATATGTACCTCATATTTTTGTGCCTGAAAGTCAACTCCTCACGAAACTAACACATACATGACATACAAGACATGTTAAAATTATAAATTATTTAACAAAATAGCACAAATAGGTTACAATATGAATTTAAGAATAACAAAAAGAAAAAAAAGTATAATATAAATATAAAAATAAAAATATATCAATTAAATATTTATAGAAAAATATTTTAATTAAAAATATTTTTTTATTTTTCACATATTTTAAGGCAGAGACTCAAAAGCTGTCAAATTTTTACAAATAAGCGGTCAAATGCAATCCAAAGGCTAAAAAATATTTTCACCTATAATAGGTATAAATATTTTAGCTACCAAGGCAACAACAACCATTTAAAATAACTACTTTTTCTTAAAACCCTGTGCTAATGGGTCATGCTACAATGTAAGGCACACGAGCCATGCCAGGCCTAACACAAGGCATGGTCAGACCCACCTAGCTCGGCATGACTATGAATAAGGTCAAACATGGATGAATAATACTATGCCAGACATGGATGAATAATACAATGCCAGACATGGATGAATTATGTCGTTCTTATGTCGCCCAACCCACTTGACACATCAACATTCCTTGTTTACACCTTGTTTCATCTAAGCTACATGTCATAGAACTTTATGCATCAGCATGAAAGAAAATATTATAATTTTAGCTTGTTTCTAGTTCACTCGTTATTATTTTTTATTAATTTTATTATGGACGAGTAGTCGAAATATGAGATACTCACTCTAATTTGTCCTTCATATAACTATATGTATTATATATATAATAACATATAACTATAAATAATTCAATCTTACAATATGTATAACTATAAAAACTTTATACATAACTACATTTAAATATATAATTAACAACTTATATTTAATATATATTTTTATATATTAGTATAAAAAATGTATTTTAATATATCTATACCTATAGCTAACTATATGTATAAATATATGAAATTATATGACAAAGTATATATACATACATGTATAAATATAAGTTAAACTATACGTGTAACTATATGTATAACCACAAGTAACTATATTTATAATGATATGTATAAAAACATACAACATAATGTTTAAATATATGTGTATAACTATATATAAATATTTGTATAACTATAAAAAACTCTATATAAATAAATATAACTTTATTTTTAATGATGTATACATATATGTATACATATGTAATTCTATATAATTTTTTATAACTTTGTATGCATTTATATAGAGTAGCAGCGGTGGTGGCGACGGCGGCGGCAGTAGTGGCAGTAGCAGTGGTAGTGACGGTAGCAGTGGCAGTGGCAGCAGTGGCTTTTTGCACCGGTGGTAGTCATAGTAGCGGCAGCACCGGCATCACTAGCCACAACACTGGCAGCACCGGTAACATCAGCGGCAATGACAGTGGCAGTAGTGGTAGGAGCGGCAGTGGCAGGAGTGGCCGTGGCAATGAGAGCAGCAGCAACAGCAACAAATGTGTTATATACGTACATATATAGTTAGTATATACTTACATATAATACTACATTATTTTATGTATATATATACTAAGTATATATGTACTCAGTATATATGTACGCATAATACTATAGTTTATATGTACATATACTACAAGAATATATGTACGAGAGAAATGCTAATATATATGTACATATTTACTGTAATAATATATATTTATCAAAACATAGCTTTTTTTTTAATTTATTTTGATTAGATTTAGTGGTTTAAAATTCTTATAGATATGGTATCGCATTGTTTCCCATATGAAGCTTGTACAAGCAAAGGGGGTTTCAATATACATGAGGCACCATGACTCGGACAACTTTTTTGCAACATAAAGTTGGTGATCGGAGGAGCTGAGGGAGTGAAAGCAACGTCAATGCATGGATAGATTAAACTTTATGCACTGTATGTAGATACATTGATTAATAAGATGTAATATAATTTTGTTATTTTTTTGTTTTAGTTATATAAAATATTGTATTAGAATAAGTTATTAAATGAATTTTTTTAATTAAAAATTAATAGTTATAGTTTCTATTTTTATTCAATTTAATATAAAAATATTAAATTATTTAATTAAATTTTATTTGAAGCTGTATGACAATCAACTTTAATTTGTGTTTTTTCATGTCTATAATAACAATTTTTATATATTTGTAAATATCTCTGTGTCCCTAAAATTTTTGGGTAGAGTTTTAGTCTATTATAGGTATGTAAAAGCCTTGGCGGGGCCTCCATGGTGCTGGGAACAACATCTTATTATATGAAGTAGTGAGATGCACCAAAAAAATTAATTCCATGCAAATGCAATTTGTTCTTGACACTCTTATTTTGTGCTGATATGCATTATCGGAGTTCAGATCTGTGACTCCTTGTTATCGGTTATTGGTTTGTAAATGTAGTATGTTATGCTTCATGTGTAGGTGTAACAATATTCTCTATTTGAGTGGAGTACTAGAAAAAAAAGAACGAGAAATGTTGACCAAGCCTGAGAAACCCATATGCGTGTTTTTTAAGTCCTATATTATTTTATTCTTCTGTCTTTGATAGTATGTGTATTTGCATTAAAGTACATGTGTGTGTGTCATCTAAGGCTATGTGATTATATATACGTACATATAATAGTGTAGTATATATGTACATATATACTTGGTATAAATGTGTGTATATACTGAGTATATAAGTACATATATACCAAGTATATATTTTCGTATATACTGAGTATATTTGTACATATATACTCAGTATATACAGACTTATATATTATAGTATATATGTACATATATACTCAGTATATACGTACTTTTATATTGTAGTATATATGTACGTATATACTGGTATATGTGTACTTTTATACTGTAGTATATACATAAGTATATACCAGGTATATACATAAGTGGGTGCATATATTTGTTTGTAATCATGTCTATATTATCATACGTACACACCTATTTACACACGGACCCACTTTTGAATATATATTTGCTCGGGCTAGTTTAGTCATCATTGTGCATTGCTCACTGATGTAGGTAATAAAAGCATTGGATATTAGACTTTTCTTAAAGCTGTGAAATGATATTTCTAGTCCAGGTCAGCCAGGCGGATAGAAGTTGGTCATAAAAATCTTAATAATTGTATTGATATGCAATTATCACATTGTACAAAGCGAACGTATGCTTAAATAAGTTTTGTTGCTCTAGATTCTGGAATGATTGGTTCTAATTGTACTAGGTATTAAAATGATGTTGATGATGATGCTCATGTAGATGTCATGTAATTCTGGTCTAGGAGGAATATAGGGTCCTATTTTAGGAGAAGCAGCTCGCCACCTCATCAATAACTCACACAATCTTAAGTTCATTAGTCGAGCATCATCACTCGCCTTACTTTTATTATTAGCAGCGGTAGCAGTGGTGGCAGTGGAAGTGGCGGCAGTAAGCCGTAGTGGAGTCAGAGGTGGCATCAGCGGTAGAAGTGGAAGAAGTGATAGAAGCGATAGCAGTGACAGAAGCGGCAACAGTGGTAGTAGTGGCCGCCGCGGCTGCGGTGGTAGTGGAGGCAATGGTGGCAGCAGCGGCAGCACCAGTAGCAGGCAGCATCTGTCAATCTATCTATCTATATGCGTAATTATTTGTATATCTTTTTATATATAAATATCTATCTATATGCCTATCTATCTATATGTATATCTATCTATCTATCTAATTGTGTATTTAACTATCTATTTGTATATCTAGATATTTAACTATCTATCTATCGATCTATCTATCTATATTTTATCTATATATCTAACTATCTATCTATCTAAATATGTCTGTTTTTTCATCTATAAATCTATCTATCTATCTGTCTGTCTAATTTTCTATCTATCTATTTGTGTATCTATCTATCTATCTATCTATATATATATATGCTTATTTATCTATCAGTCTATTTGTCTATCTACCTATCTATCTATGTATATATCTAACTATCTATCAATCTATCTAACTTAACTATATGTCTGTCTACATTTCAATCTATATATCTTTCTATCTATCTTTCTATCTATCTCCCTTTCTATCTATTAATTTTTCTATCTATTAATTTTTTCTATCTATCTTTCTATCTCTCCATCTAACTATCTAAATATTTGTCTATCTATATAACTATCTATATATCTAATTATATATCTATATATCTGTCTATCTATTTGTCTATTTATCTATTTATCTATCTGACTATCTATTTATCTATCTATTTATTTGCTATCTAACTATCACTCCAATACTCTATATATCAATTTATCTATTTGTATATCTATCTATATATAAATCTATTTATCTTTTTTAATTGTCTATCTATCTATCTATTTTTTGTATATCTATCTATCGATCTATCTCTGTATATCAATTTGTCTTTCTAAATATTTATATTTCTATATATCTATCTATCTAACTATCTATCTATCTATCAATCAATCTGTCTATAAATAAATAAATAAATAAATATATATATATATATATATAAGTATATGTATCTGTATATCGATCTATATATTTATTTATCTATCTATCTATCTATGAAATTTTCTCTAAATCTACCTTTAATCTATCTATCAGTCTAATTATGAATATATATATCAATCAATCAATCAATCTATCTAACTATTTATCTAATTATTTGTGTATATATCTATATGATTGACTATTTATCCATCTATCTATCTGCCTCTCTACCTATCTGTCTATCTATCTGTCTATATATCCAACTATCTTTTCATCTATCAATCCAACAATCTATGTGTCAATCTATATACTTTATATCTATAATTCTATTTGTCTATCTACATGTCTATCAAACTTTTTATTTGACTTTCTATTTGCATGTCTATCTACCTTTTTATCTATCAATATATTAGTCTATATATCTATTTGTCTATTTGTCTTTCTATCTATTTATCTATCTGATTGTCTATATATCTATCTATCTATTTATCCATCTGTGTGTGTGTGTGTGTTTCTATCTATTTATCTATATATCTATCTTTCTTTCTTTCTTTCCATCTATCTATCTGTCTGTCTGTCTGTTTATCTATTTGTCTATCTATCTGTATATCTATGGGTCTATCTGGCTATCTATCATTCGGTATATCAATCATTATATATGTCTATTTATCTAATTATCTAATTTTCTATCTATCTATTTACCTATATGTTTGTCAATGTATTAGTCTATCTATCAATTTATCTATCTATCTATCTATGTATATATTATTAGTCTATCTATATAGGTGACTATCTATCTATCTATCTATATATTTATATATGTGTATATCTATCTATATAACTTTTTGTATATCTATCTCTCTATCTATCTTGCTATTTATCTATCTATCTATCTATCTATATATCTAACTCTCAATATATTTGACTATTTATCTATCTACTAATCTATCTATCTATCTATCTATTGATCTATCTATCTATCTATCTGTCTATCTTTCTTTCTATTAATCCATGTATCTATGTGTCTATAAATCTCTTTATCTATCTATCTATCTTATGTTTATTTATATATCTATTTATTTGTCTATCTATATGTCTATCTATGTGCCAATATATCTTTCTATCTATATATCAATTAATATATATATCCACATGTCTACCTATCTATATATCTATATGTCAATCTGTCTATATATCAATTTTACTATCTATCTATCTGTTTATATATTTTGTCTATCTCTCTATTTATCTATTTTTCTATCTATTTGTATAACTATGCATCTATTTATCTATCTATCATCTATCTATATATCTATCTATCTATCTATCTATTTATTAGTCTATTTATCTGTCAATCTATTTGTCTATATATCAATCATTCTATCAATCAATCAATCAATCAATATATCTATCAGTATATCTATATATCTATCTATTTGTTTATCTAATTATCTATCTATCTATCTATGGCTCTGTATATCAATTTGTTTATCAATCTATCAATAAATTTGTTTATAAATCAATCTATCAATCTTTCAATTAATCTATCTATCTATCTATATATATATATCTATCTATCTATATATCTATATATCTATCTATCTATCTATCTATCTGTCTATTTATTTGTCTTTCTACATATTTATATTTCTATATATCTATTAGTATATATATCAGTCTATCTATCTATATATCAATCTGTATATCTATTTATCTATCAATTTGTCTATCAATCTACCTATAATCTATCTATCAATCTAATTATGAATCTATCTATCAATATAACTATCTATTTGTCTATCTTTCTATTTATCTATGTATATATCTATCTGATTGTCTATCAATCTATCTATCTATCTATCCATCCATCTATCCATCTATCTATTTGTCTTCCTATCTATCTGTCTAACTATCAATCTATATATCCAACTATCTATTCATCTATCTATCCAACATTCTATGTGTCAATCTATCTATCTTTATATCAGTCTTTTTATTTGTCTATCTGCCTATCTATTAATCTTTTTATCTAACTTTATATTCGCATGTCTATGTGTCTTTTTATCTATCTACCTTTTAGTCTATCTATCTATTTATCAATCTATTTGTCTATTTGTTTATCTATATTAGTGTTTTGCTGTCTGTTTATTTATCTATCTATCCATCTATCTCTCTATATATCTTTCTATCTATTTCTTTGTAAATCTATCTGTCTATCAATATAACTCTCTCTTTATATGTCTATCTATCTGTTTGGCTATTTGTCAGTCTATCTGTATATCTATCATTCTATTTATCTAGCATTATGTCGATCGATCTTTAAATATATCTGTCTATTAAATTATCTAATTTTTATCTTTCTATCTATTTATCTATATGTTTGTCAATGTATCTATTTATCTATCTATTTATCTGTCTTTTTTTCTATGTATCTATCTATCAGTCTGTCTATATATGTGACTATCTATCTATCTGTCTGTCTGTCTATATATGTGTATATTTGTCTATCTCACTATTTGTATATCTATCTATCTGTCTATCTTTCTAGTTTTTTGTCTATCTACCCATCTATATAGCAAACTCTCTATATATTTGTCTATCGAATCTGTCTACCAATCTGACTATATTTTTTTCTATCTATCTATCTATCTAACAATCTATCTATCTATCTTTTTTTCTTTCTATCTAATAATCTATGTAATTATCTATCTATATCTCTCTCTATCTATCTATCTATCTATGTCTATTTATTTATCTTTCTATATGTCTATCAATATATATATATATATATCTATATGGCTATATATTTGTATATCTATCAGTAAATCAATCTATATATCAATCTATATATTTATTTATCTATTAATCTATCTATCAATTTGTCTATTAATCTGCCTATAATCTATCGATCAATCAAATTATGAATCTTTATATAAATATATCTATCAATCTAACTATTTATATGTTTATTCATCTATCTATTTATCTATATATATATCTATCTGATTGTCTATCTATCCGTCTATCTATCCATCTACCTATATATCTTTCTGTCTATCTGTTTATCTATCCATCTATATATCCAATTATCTATTCATCTATCTATCTAACAATTTAAGTGGCAATCTATCTATATTTATATATGTCTGTCTATTTGTCTTTCTGTTTGTCTATCATTCTTTTTATCTGACTTTTTTTATTTTTCATGTCTATCTACCTTTTTATCTATCTATTAGTCTATCTATTTATGTATCAATTTATTTGTCTATTTCTTTGTCTATATGTTTATCTATCTTATTGTCTATCTATCTTTTTTCTAGTCTATATACCCAACTGTCTATCTATACATGTGTCTATCTAATTATTTATCAATCTGTCAGTCAATCTACCTATCAAACTCTCTAGCTATCTATCTATCTATCTGTCTGTCTGTCTGGTTCTCTATCGATATATCTGACTATCTATCATTCTATCTATCAATCTTTATATATGTATGTCTATCAAATTATATAATTTTATATCTATTTATCTATTTATCTATATGTTAGTAAATGTATCTGTGTATCTAACTATCTATCTATCTATCTGTCTATCTATGTGCGTATCTATCTATCTATCTTTCTATTGATTAATCTACGTATCTATCTATCTATATATACCTATATCTATCTATCTATTTATATGTCTATTTATCTATCTATTTTTCTGTCTTTCTATCTATATGTCGAACTATCTATCTATATATCTATCAATATATATATATCTCTCTGGCTATCTATTTGTCTATCAATCTTTATATCTATCAATCTGTCTATTAGAATATTGATCTGTATATCTATTTATTTATCAATCTATCTATCAATCTATCTATCAATCTATCTATCAATTTATCTATCAATCTCCCTATAATCTATCTGAATAATCTAATTATGAATTTATCTATCATTCATCTATCAATCTAACTATCTCTCTGTCTATCAATCTATCTATCTATTTATATGTGTATATATCTATCAGATTGTTTAATTATTCGTCTATCTATACATCCATCTAACCTTCTATATATCCATCTTTCTATCTATTTATTTTTCTATCCGTCTATATATCTAAATATCTATTCATCTATCTATCCATTAATCTATGTGTCAATCTATCTATCTTTATATTTGTCTTTTTATTTGTCTATTTACCTGTCTATCAATCTTTTTATGACTTTGTATTTGCATGTCTAATTACCATTGTATCTAACTATCTATCTTTATATTTGTCTTTTTATTTGCTTATTTACATGTTTATCAATCTTTTTATGACTTTGTATTTGCATGTCTAATTACCTTTGTATCTATCTATCTATTTATAATTCTATTTATCTATTTATCAATCTTTTTGTCTATATGTTTGTCTATCTATTTATCGATTTTATTATCTATCTGTCTATCTATTTTTCTATCTATCCATCTGTCTATCTATATATCCATCTAACTATTTGATTTTCTATCTGTCTATCTATCTATCAATCTATCTATATATCTATATATCTGTCTGCCTGTCTATCTGTTTATATGTCTATCTATCTGTCTGTCTGTCTGACTATCTATCGATCTGTTTAGCTATCTTTATGTCTATGGCTGTGTTTATCAACTAGTCTATTAATCTATCTATCAATTTGCCTATAACGTAATTTATCAATCTTTCTATTAATCTAAATATCAATCTATCTATCAATTAGTCTATCAATCAATCTATTAATTTGTCTATTAATATTTTTATAAATTTATTTATCTATTTAACTATCTATCTATCTATCTGTCTATCTATCTATCTATTTAATTATCCATCTATATATCTATCTATCTATAAATCTTTCTATATTCTATCTTTTTTTTATCTATATGTCTATATAATTATATCTTTGCATCTATCGATCTATGCATTATATGTATATTTTTCTATCTTTGCATCTATATGTATATTTTTCATATATTCTATCTATCTATCATCTGTCTATCTTATCTAGGTATCTATATATTTATCTGTCTAACTTTTGTCAATCTAGCTATCTATCTATTTGTTAATCTATATGTTACAACTATCTGTCTAGCTATCTATCCTATCTATATTTGCACTTATCTATTTATTTCTCTATCTATCCATCTATCTTTCTACTATAACTTTTTTTCAAACTATATGCTATCTATCTATCTATCTATCTAACTATTTGTGAAACTATCTATTATTGATCTATCTATATATCTATCTATCTATCTAACTATGTATCTATCTATTATTAATCTATCTATCTATA
>JAREIK010009267.1:0-25099 GCA_029783825.1 Sapria himalayana | reverse complement strand
AGATTCCGTTCCTTTCCCGCTGGAATTTAACAGGTTTATAACTTCCTTCTCTACCAATGACAGCACGAGCTGTGCCTTCGCTCCCGTACTGAACTGTTTCCCGTTCACGCTTTGACATCATTCGCTTGTTGGCAATTTTCCGCTTACATTATCGGGGCTCGTGTTATAATTCATTCCCACTGCCTCCTCACCTCTTTGGGAATGAATCTGCGTCAAGGAAGTTCGTTTGTCCCTTTTAGTAGAAGCATTTCTTTTGGATCTATGTCCTTGAACGGATAATAGTTCGATATTTGTTTCTTTCATTCTACATCTTGCCTCCTCCATTATATATTGGCGCCCGTAGAATCCCTTTTTTTTATGGTGGAATGCAGCAGGTTTAAATCTTTCTTCTCTACGAACAGCAGCGTGACCAGCATCCTCGCTCCCACGCTGAACTGTCTTCCTTTCTAGCTTCAATGTCATTCCTTCTTGGAAACTTTCTCGCTTACATTATGGAGGCCCTGGTTCTTGTTTATTCTCATTGTCGTTTGACCTTTGTTAGAATGAAGTGCGTCCACGAAGTATTATTCACGGACCTTTGTCCTTGCATGGATGATCATTTGATTTTTTTTCTTTCATCTTATATCTCGCCTCATCAGTTGTATATTGGTATCCATGGATTCCCTTTCTTCCATCTCTACGAACAATAGCATGACCCGTGTGCCCACTCCCCTACCATTGAATTTTTATCCAAACCTATTGGATAAAAAACTAACTACTGAGATTAATATAGATTAAAAATATATTTAAAAAAAATTAAAATAATACACTTTATTGCTGACACCCAACACAACAACAATATTTGTTGATTTCTTGTCAAAAGTAATTGTCTGGACAAAAGAACAATATTTTTAAATGGGGCACATGAGCATCATACACCTTATTTTAAAAATATGAATACAAAAAAACATGTGGATTTCATGCACACGCATCTATATTTGTTTTAAATAATTGGATGACTCACGCATGAACTCCACATGCAAGTCAACTAAAGTCAAGTTCTATTTGAACCCAATTTGGGCATTTAGCATGTCCAAGTTCATGTCACTCATGCCGACATTTCAAGTTGTGACAGTCTTTGACACTAAGGTAGAATAAGCAGACAGAGCACGACACAGGATGTGCCACAAGCCATATCATGCCTGCTGATGGCATAATTCATCATAGTTTTGTGTCATGCATGATGTACAACACAACTTTTTTTGCTACACCATGGATTAGGCTCAGGTTGTCTGACCCATAATCACTTCTACTTTCCTCTCCAAGTAGAGGGTTTGTGAGATGCACTGCCCAACTTCAAAGAACATGCAAAAGTTTGGTTTATTTTTGTTTGGTTTAATAATTTTTTAAATATTTGAGAACATGCCATATCTTAGATGTCCCAGACAATATATATACATACATACATATAGTGTTCTAAAAATAATTCTTTCAGATTAATAAAAATTCTTTTTTTTATTTTTCTCCTCTATCCATTCTCCATTCTCCTTCATAAAATTGAACCTTGTTAACTCTAACTTCCACTGAACAAAAACTAATTTCAAGTAACTCTAGAAAAAACTTCGTTCAAACCAAAGTTTAAAAAAATATTTTCAAGCACACCTTTATGCACGCCTCAACATGAGGCGCTCTAAAAAACCTCAAGACATTTAAAAAAAAAAGAATAGAGCTCAACGGAGCTCCACAAGCTCTGACGAGGACCTCCATAAATTCCATTGAGCTTTCCGTGGAGCAAGACGGAGGGACGCGAACGAGAGAAGTGAGAGGAGCGAGAACAAGAGGAGAAGGGAGAGGGACGAGGGCGATGGGCAAGTGTAAGGGCGAGGGCATGAGAAAGGAGAGAGTGACAATGAAAAAGACAAATAAAAATAAAAGTTTAAATTTATAATAATAAATTTATTATATTTTATCAGAAATGATTACTCATTTTTCAAATGATAATGTCTATTACAAACTAATTATCTAGATGTATGTCAATCAAATCTTAATTTCATTGATATGTTACTCTTAAAATATACTTCAAGTTTTTAATGATTTTGTTATGTTTTGGTTATAATTAATTTGTTAGAAATGTCTAGGTCTCTTGAAAAGAGAATCAGCTTTAAAAACCCAAAATAAATTAAACTCCCTTGTTTTTAGTCATAATTTCATAATCATAATATATTAAAAAGCTCATTTACAACTTAAACTTCATAAACTCCGGCTTATGTTTGAATGAATTTAATTTTCATTTTTAAAGCATTTGGATTTGTTTCTATTTATTATGAACTAGACCAGCGTTTGATAATATGTGAAATTGAGTTTAATTAAATTTGAGAATTTAATGTTTCAAAGTAGGTCATGTTTTTCCCATGTTGAATTGAAGTAATGCTATAAAATAAGATAAATTAAGGCTGCAAAATGCTTGGAATCAAATCTTGATAATTTTTTTGATAAAACAAGGATACAAAGTTTGATAAAAAAAAATGCATGGAAGCAAATTTTGTATTAAAGTAAGACTACAAAATAAGATAGAACCTATACTATTCTTTTGGAGTTAGTTTTCAGAATATTAAACTTAGAGAAAAATAAATAAATTAAGCATTTCTCAAGGTTTTTGTAAGTATGTTAGCTAATTGATTTGCTATAGAAATATAGGTTATGACCATGGTCATATCCTTAATTTTTTTACTAATAAAAAAAATTATGATCTTAATGTATTTTGTTTGCTTGTGAAATGATGAATTGGAGGTTAGGTGATTTATTGTCTAACTATCATAATAGAGATAAAAAGAGAAAAGATTAAAAAATTGACATTGTCAAGTTGATATTAGATTCAAAAAATTTGACATTTAATTGTTGTCATTACTTTGTACTTTGTCTATATATTAAATTGTGAGATTATTTTCTATTTTTTATTTTTTTATGAGGCCCATGGCAAGGGCATCATGACACTTGCGCTTTTAGCTGCTCTTGAGGTGTTTTTAATAACTGATTGTTGCAATTGCTCTGAACTATGCCTTTGTACCGGATCTCTAAACAACTCTTTGTTTCTTATTTTTCTACGAGATAAGGTCATATCCAAGAAAATACAGAATCATGTTGTAGATCTTCTCTTGGTGCATGCTAATATACAACTCGAATCTGAATATTCGACTAAATAAAAATGTTAATGACTATGAAAGAGATCAAAGTTGTGAAGATTAATTTACATATCTTAGCATGTGAAGAGATGCATCAAGGTGAACTTGTCGAGTAGAATTTAGAAAGTATTTAATTATGTTGAATGTGTATGTTATATTTGATCTGATTATAATTAGATAGTTAATTTTTCTATTATTATTTTATAAGTAATAGAGTCAATTGGAGAGGTAACATTAAAATAAAGTTTGTACTCATATCAATATTAGTATTTTCTGAAGCATAACTTAAAAGATCAACATTTGCAAAAAAAAGTAAAGTACACGTCTTTATTATGACAAGATACCTCTCATCGGATAAATTAACATTATGTCAATAAATATTTGAGTATCACAATGTCATTTTCCTAAAATTGTGTTGAATATATTCCTTGAGTTTAGTATTCTAACTCATCTCACATAATTAGAATATTATATATGTAAACAATTAACACAATCACTCTGCCATTAGGACTCTTTTGGAAGAATAGTTAATAGTTAGTAACACACGTGTGTGACCAAAATGATGTATCTATTTGTGATAATCTTATAAATTAGGCTCTTTATAATTACTTTTAGCCATATAATGATTTCTGTAATATGCCAACTATATTTTTGTCCTGCTTGAAATTTAAGTGATTGCTCCATATATAACCCCTCATCAAATGAGGTGTCTGATTGTGAAATTCTCATTATCTAGGCTCTTAATGATTGCTTATGGTCATATGGTGCTTTTTGTAATATGCAAACTGTATTTTTTTGTCTTGCTCGAAATCTAAGTGGCTGCTCCGTATATACCACCTCTTCAAGGTAAGCTTGAAAAAATATTTTCTTTACGTTAAATTAGTATTATTTTTAATTGTGAGATGTTGTAAAAGAAATGAGAAATTATATCGAGACTATCTTGATTATTGGAGATTTAGTGTCATGGTATTTCATACTAAAAGTATGAGTATATATCATTGCTACTAGTCTCTTTTTAAGGAGATTTATCATTTTATTTGAATTTAGCTTCATATTGAATGCTCACTGACAATGAACAATATACTTTTCTAAAGGTTGTGATACTAGTTTTCAATTTTCATTACAGTGAAAGACATGTATTTCTTCTATCATAACTTTGATGCCATCTTAATGCATTAGAAGGAGATTTGAATATTATAATACTGACAATATAAGTAATAAAAGAAAAAAAAAGTCATTTATTTATTTCAAAAAGTGATCAGAAGGCCAATATTAGAGTAACTAGTAGTATGATTTTCTGTCTTTTTTGGTAAGCTCGTCTCTGAGTCTTGGGTGGCCAGTTATCAACTTAATATGAGTGTGTATTGGTATAGATTTGTTGACTACAATATCAATATAGTTTGTGTGGCATCTCCCCACTTGGGAAATACTTCTTTCTTCAAAAACTCAATACCAACATGCTTAAATGTAGTTGTTGGATGAATTTTTGTACTAGTTGGTGGTCTAGGCATGATTACAAGTAAGGAAGGAGGGGTAATGTATTTAGGTGTAATATTTGAATTTAGACTCCTCGTAAGCTCGTTAAAAAATAAGTTATGATAAAAAAAGATTATATTTATACTCGTTAAAATTCTATCAATTGCTGGTAATAAAAACTTGTACTCTATTTGGATATTAGATTATCCAAAAAAAAAATCACATCTCAAGTCCCTATATGCCAATTTTACTCATTGTGTAAATTTATGAGAGATTAGTTGAATAATTTTTTTTAGGATATATGATATTAAAGGGTTCGTGTTGAGAAATAGCAAAAAAAGATATTTGATTGATGAGTTAAATTGCATTAAAAATTATATCTCTCCAAAAATATTTTTGAAAATGCTTTCTAACTAGGAGTATATGAGATATTTCAATCAATTGTCTATTATTTTTCTTAGCAATCACACATTGTTGAGGTATACTGGCAGAAAAAGTTTGGTGTATAATCTCATCATCCATACAATAAATGCTAAATTAGTCTGACATGTATTTTAATATATTATTATTTTTTAATTTTTAATAATTTTATTGGATTAAGTTTTATTATTTTATGTAAAGTTTAAAAAAATAAAAAATCTATGATTTTTCATGAAAGAGATATATCTATGTATTTCTCGTGCATTCTTAAACAAAAATACTAAGATATCTACATTCTTTTTGTCTGCATATTTATTCGGTCCTTATACATTCGAGTGCATCAAATTAAATTGTGTTTTACTCAAATCACACTGATGTGTAGGATAGAAAACTTTGGCAAGCTTGCCTAGATGATAAGGATTCAAGTTGAAAAGTACTATATAAGATGAGTTTTGAGCATCTGCCATTGGTGACAATAATGTTCTCAAATAAAAAAATATAGAAAATAAATATGATTACAAGTGATTAAAATATTTGTTTTTGCATCGATAATTGTAGTGTCTGAAGTGAGAGTATAAGTAATATAATTTGTGATACCTAAAAGAAGGGAAAAATTTGTTGCTGCCTCAATAAAGAGTTTTGTTTACTACTATTTAGTAAGTGTCATATTAGATGAATTTTGTGAGGATCCTTGGATGATTTTGGCAGAGAGTCCGTCTCTTTCACTATTGTTGTGTAATGCCTAAGTCTTCTCTTCGGAAATAATTTTTAATAATTATTTCTAGTGTGACATTTTTTTCTACAATGAGTATACTGGACATAATTCTCTTTTATCTATCTCAGCTATAATAATTTATACAGTGCCATAAAATTGTGGTTCCTCCAAAATAAAAAAATAATCATATCTAAAAATATTTCTTTTGTTTTTTTAATTCTATTTTTTTAATCTATAGTATAGGTATCAAATGAGTCGTGCCATGTTGTATCTAGGGTGGTGCAATGTTACCTCCGAGGATGAATGGACCTCACTCTCAAAGTTCATTGAACAAATTGATAATTTTATTATTAAGAATGAAGTTAAAAAGTATGAATATATGTTAGTCAACAATGCATTTTTTTTATTCAAGCAGTTTAATCATTAAGGTTATCTATCTTCATTATACATGGGTGGTTTTAACAATTGTAACAGATCTTCAGGAATAAATTAACTTTCTTTGCTGCGGCAAAGGCTTCGTCATCATTCCCAGCTCCTGATCTTCCAGAAATTGCATTTGCTGGCAGGCCCTTATTGGTTTACTCTATTTTTGCTAGTGTAAGTTGTCAGCATATTTCATGTGCATTGCAATTTGTCTTAGATGCTTTGGCTGATTTAAATCGACCCAAGCTGAAAACACACTCTTATGCACTTGATAAACACACCCTATCCCTCTAATTCTCATTGATTTCTCTCCATAGAAGATCTGTTTTTTCAAAGAAGGTTATTTGTCTGCACTCACCAGATATGTCGCTGGTTTTAGAGGAGTTTCACGGACTGACTTTCCTTCTGGGTACAAGTATTCTTAGAAAATACATTTGATGGCAGCAACATCTTTTTTATCTTTATTGTGTAAAATGTCTTAAACAAATCATAAATGCCGAAGAGAGGTGTCAAGTGGGCCGTGCAGTGCCGGCACGGCCCTGTCGGAACCCATTCCATGAAAATGCAATGGGTTGAGCCTAGCCATGCATGAAGCATGGCTCGTGCCTAGTCCGGCACGAGGCATGGCTTTTACCGGCCCTGTCGAAACCCATTCCATGAAAATGCAATGGGTTGTGCCTAGCCATGCATGAAGCATGGCTCGTGCCTAGTCCGACACGAGGCATGGCTTTTACCGGCCCTGCACAACACTTACCATGCCATGGGGTTGCACGGTCCGGGACCAGGCATGGTCCCGGACCGTGCCATGCCCAGCCTGACACTGCCTAACTGCGCCGTGCCGTGGGCCACCCAGTCCGATTGACACCTCTATTCCAAACACACTAGTTGTGACATTGAAGATAGCTGGTAGTGCTGGCGGCGGGGTGCCTAATTCTAAACTGTCTCTCTTTATCTCTCTATATCTCTCTCTATTAAAAATGAAATGTGTCTTCAACAAATGAAGTTGATTCATCCAAAATAAACCATAAACTTTTATACGTGGGAGAATAGTTTACTATTTCTATTTTAATGATCATTTTCTTTAGTTATGCAAGCTTTTTGAAGGAGTTGGTGCACTATCTAAGGTTTGGTGCAGAGGTTGCAGGTTGATCTTGCCTGAAACTATGCAAAAGCGAGTGGCCCGAAGCCCGAAGCCCGCCCAGCTCTGTTGAAAACGAGGACTAGCACAGGGCTGCCAGCCTGGTCTAGCGGTAGAAATAACTCGTCTGGCCAATCCAAAATTGTCTGGCCTGGCACATCATTGATCGTGCTCTGGGCTACCACATCATCAACCCAAGCTTCAATGCACAGGGCCGCATTGCACTAGGTGTGGTTTTGGAGGTCTGCATTGCTGCAGCAGGCTTTGCCCTATTTTCCACCATTAGTTTCATGGATCATACCTCACTTTCTCATTGAAATTGCAAATTTAAGTGAAAGGTACTCAATTTTTGTATTCACATAAAACTTGCAAATGATGATCGTGACTGTTAATTTTCACTGATTTTAAAAAAATCCACAGAATTGATTGCAGTCCTTTTTTTTTTCTTTTAATTTTTGCAATGTATTGGTTTTTGATATGTTTATGGTGCCACATCTAATGTACAATTTTGATGGTCTGGCCTTGGTACACAATGATCTCTGCTACCTATAATGTATTATTTCTGTAGTTCTATTTCATTTCTCTTCATTAAGAAATCATATAACTTGTTGAGCTATGATCTTTTTCATCGTGCTTTCATATCATTCATTTCATTGTTTTGAGCAAGCAAGGAATTGCCATGCAATCTTTGACAAATGTGTTTCCCCTCATCAGGGAGGTCAAATGTTGGGAAATCATCACTACTTAATGCACTAACCAGACAGTGGGGTGTTGCACGGACCTCAGACAAGCCTGGCCTCACTCAGGTCCCTTCAGTTTATTTGGACCTGCATAATTATCATCATCATCATCATCATCATCAAAACATTATTTGTGTTGTTAAGTGTACGATTCTTTTGCAGGCTGTTAATTTTTTAAAGTTGGCCCAAGCTCAGTTTGGTGGATTTTCTTGGATATGGGTTTGCTTATGCGAAAGAAGAAGCAAAGGAAGCATGGGAAGAACTAGTAAGTATTGATCCTGAATGTTTTCTGGTATATTTGATAGATTATACATGTGTAGAATTGTTGATGCTGGATACTGTTTGCTGACACTGAATCTTCAAGAAACTCAGCTGCTGCTTCATTTTTAGGAGTCTAAACATCAACACCAAATTGATACGTAGTCAGACTTGTGAATCTTCAAGTCATAATATGACACTGCCACTGTGTGCTAGTTGTACAAAGATTCATTCGTTGAGCATGCACTTATAATATCCATTATAATATAAATATCCCTATATGTGAGGCTTCTATCATTTGATAATTGATTTTAGCTCGTCTTTACATCTTGACTTATGCAGTTGCAGCTTCTATTTATGGGTCTTATCACTAAACAATCTAATTATAGTTGAGTGTAATTTCACTATATCAATTAGATGCCTCTCTGTTGGCATGTTCATTTGATTTTGAATTATATTGTTCTTCTTCAACTTCGAAACCTCATCTTCCAGAAATGACCGAATAAAGTGATATCATATATGTATGTGCTTAAAGGTGGCATACATGTCATGCTGGGCCGTGGCAAAACATTTTTTGGCCCATGGCAGGCCACCATGCTGTGCCAACATGCCTATGAAAAAGTTCAACTCAGCATGATCTAGTGGCTCGCTGGCAACCTTGGGTCATGCTGGGTCAGGCTAGGAGGCAACTCGACATGACCTGAGCCATGAGCGTGGGCCTTACATGGCTTGCCTGACATATGTCAAACTGAAGGTAGCCTGGTTTTGTTCCAACCTAGCCTGGATAGCTAGACCAAACCCAAGCTAGCCTGGGTTCAGTACAGTACAGGCCCAAGGGCCTATGGCTTCCAGTCATGCCTACAGTCTGCACTTTCACTGCGTATATATACGCATGCATAAGTTGGGTGCTCTATAGTATAACAAAGAAACTTCAATACCTTGAGTGGGGGTGTTCCCATCAATATAACAAAGAAAAAAAATAATATAATAAAGTTGAATAGAAACTTCAGTATCTTATATTAAGCTGGGTTCACAACACTAAATTTGGAGGAAATAAATATAACCTGATGCTTCTTTAAGGCTTTTATAAAGATGTTTGCTAGCTGTTCTGTTATTTGAGTATATGATATATCAATGGTTTTGTTTTGGATATTTTCTATGAGGAAGAAGCAATACATTTTTATATGATTTATATGCTTGTGAAATACTAAGTTTGAGGTAATACGCCTCCTTGTTTGACTATCATATTAAAGAATAATAGAACATAAGATAGTAGATACCTGATCTTTTTGAGAAGTACTAGATTTAACGTATCTCACAAGTAGTAGTTGTTATTGCTATCAACTTTGTCTCTAAACTAGATCTAGAAATAACTATTAGTTTATTATTTTTTTCAAGAAATAATATTATTTTTAAGAAAAATACAAAATTATATTATAGATCTACTTTCAGCATAAGCTAAAATCTAATTGAAATTTGAATACTTGGCTAACTGCAAGTACTCATGATTGATGAAAGAGATCCCAAGCCCTAGAGATCTTTTCACATATATCAATATGCAAAGAGTTACATATAAGTGAACATGTAAACTAGAATCCAAGAAATAACTAATTATACTAACTGTATGTGTTATATATTATCGGATAATAATAAGATAGTCAATCTTTCTCATACTTTACCTGCATGTATCAGAGTTAATTACAAATATTGTATTGAAAGTAAAATTAGTACATGAATCGATAAGAGTATGTAATGGAGCTCAACCTAAAAGTTCAATCTTTGTAAGGGAATCAAGCGCATATCTCATTTTTGATTAGATAATACGTCTTTTGGAATAAATTAGTTATGTACTAAGAAAATATTTGAGTTCCTCAAGATTATTCTTTTGAAATTACGGCTGAAAATACTCTTTGAATTAGGTAATTTTTAATTTATCATCTTATGTAATTAAAATATTATTTATATACATAACAAGTAAAAGTACCATATTATCAGAGCTCTAGAAAAATAAAAAAAAATTCATAGCACTCTTGTGTAAGATAAACGAGATGTTTATCTATGAAAATATAATAAATTAAGTTATTAGAAACTGCTTCATGCTATACAATGCTTTTGGTAATCTACAAAATGTGCTTGATTATATCGTTCTAACCAATATGGGTGTTTTATATATAGCTTCATCATTAAAGGCACCGTGGAGAAATATATTCATTATGTTTGACTGATATATTCTCTATGTATGAGACACTGTCAAAGAAATATGAAAATGTATGTAGATCATCTTGGTCCCAATAGAGAAAATGTCTTGTTATTATACATCAAATGTTTGAGTGAATCTCTTCTACCTGCAATCAACAATAAATATTTCTATATGTCATGATACCAGTTCCTAAGTTTTATTGGAATAAATGACATCTATGTTTTTTAATATGGCTTGGTGTTATGTTGGGTGAGATAATACTTAAGGAGACTTGAATATTCTAATATAGTCAAGATAAGTAACGAAAAATTTAAAAAAAGAGAAGACATGTATACAAAGATATTTGTGAAATTGAGTGTTGAGTATAATTATTTTGTTTTTTTTTTGGAAAATGATTGAAAGGTTAAAATTATAAGAATTGGCTGCAAAATCATTTGACTTATTGGTTGACTCGTCTATGATCTGAGTAGACTGTATATGTCTCCTCCTCTTAGTATAAGTCATATGTCTTGGGTGATTATGTCTCTTAGTCTTTGACTCATCGCTAGTCTAAATTAGAGTAGACTTGTGAACTACCGTGTTATTTGGATTCATCTAATGATAACTCCAAAGGAGTATAAACATAATATTGATTTACAAAATTAAAATTAGGAGACATGCACAGACCCGGGCCAAACCCTGTGGATTTCGTGCCGTGGGCCCGTGCTGGGCTGAGCTCCACAGAACCGGGCCGAACCATGTGGATTTCGTGCCGTGGGCCCGTGCTGGGTTGAGCTCCACAGAACCGTGCCGGGCCAGGCACGACACGGTACAGTAACGGTGTCTTGCCTGGCCCGGCATGGTTGCCCGGTTGGGCAACCTAAAATCGTATCGGGCCGGCCCATCATGGCCCGTTTGACACCTCTATCTTAACTAAATGTTTATTTTTCTTTTTAGCTATCATATTTTATGTGAGTATGACGACACAAGAAGTTTGATGTATAATTTTGTAATTCATATTATAAATATCAAATCTATCTGATATGTATTCTAATATATTATTATTTTTATTTTTTTAATATATTTATCAAATTATTTTTTTATTATTTTATGAAATATTTGAAAAATAAAAAAAACTGGTAATTATCGACAAAAAGAAATACTCACATAAATCATGAGTAACCATTAATAAATGTAAACAAGTAACTAAAGTCATGTTTGGTTGTATCTTTATTAGGTCAACATACATATGATCACTGTTATCATAATCGTATAATACACGATTCAATTCATGATTTGATTCATGATACAGTGGGTAAATGATCTGACTTTTTAAAAGAATTAAAAATATGTATGAATCGAAGACTGAATCGCTGAATCGCGAATCGATGCACATTAATTGAATTAATATAGATTCTCAAATGACCAAGATCCTTAAAAAGTTAGAAAAATAAAAACTAAATTATAAAAAAAATTATCAACTATAGGAATTAATTAACGTGAAAAAAAATAATTACAACCTTTGGTATTACGTATTTAATGTAAAAAAGCAACAAAATATTAAAAAAATTACAAAAAAAAACTAAAATACCAAAAAAAAAACTAACCATAGGAAATAAGAATTAATTAACGTAGAAAAAAATCACAAAATTTGATTCACGATATGATTTTTGATTATTGATCTACTAATTAAGCATTTTGATTCTTGATTCGAATCTCGATTTAACAACTATGCATATGAGTATATCAGATCGAATGAGTTACTATTCATATTATGTTAGTGAGTATGATAAAAAACTCTGATATATTTTTTTAATTAATATACTTCATACCGTCGTTTAGAAATATCCATAATGATTGGATATAATATTCTTAACTTGGTCAATAATAGATAATCAAGTTGAGAATATATGAGTAAAGAGTTTAACACCGTCAAACATTTAAAAGAAACTCTTAACTTGGCCAATGATAGATAATAATGATAGATATTTACTTTGCAAAATCATAAATTGAGTGTTCATAATAGTTTTTTTTAATCCTGCAAATAAACTTAATTGGATTAAAAAAATCAATGCTGAGATGCTTGAAAAAAGAACTTACTTAAAATATATTTACATGACAATTAAGAAGAATCATAACATGATCATAATTTAATGAGCTGACAGACATATTGTAATATCCGATGTATTTATAAAGATTGTTATTAGCTATAATAAAATTTTCAGAATATAAAAAATAATAGTTAATAAATAATGATTATCTGTGAAGTGACTATTAACTCTTGTTTTGATAATCCAAGAGTATGAATGATGAGTACGAGTGACAAATCCAATAATATTTGAGAAAGGGAAAATGCATGCTCCTGACTTAGAAAGAAGTTTTGTATATTCATATTTAATAAGTATCATGATGATGAGTTTTATGATGAATATTGGTTGACTCTGATAATCAGTTTGTCTCTATGTAGTAATTATTATCTTCTCTCAAAAAATAAGTCTCAGTAATTATTTGTGGTATAACCCGCTCTTCTATAATGTGCATACTGAATTAGGGTTTTTTTTTTCTATTTATCTCTACTGTGATGAATTCTCTACATATTTCATTTGTTAATCAAACTTAGGTTTTCTTTGGTTTGAATTCTTGAGAAGTGTAAATATGATCTAAACAAAAAAAAAAGTTTGAAGCATTAATAAATCTGTCCCCAAAATGAATAATAAACTTTGGTTTGGAGGGATTTTCATAGCATCTTAAATTGAGTGAAATAAAGATCTGAATTGGTCTTGAATTTGATTGCTCCAAACTTAATATGGTCCCAAAATTAATTTGCTCTCTTAATTAGACCAGAATTGGAACCTAAACCATATATTAGGTTTCCCCAAAAAATTTTTTGCATGAGTATTATTTCACTGTTGCACCTAGGCCGCACTACTATATTCCTTTGTGCACGACATCAACACAATGGGCGTCAATGCACAATAACTGTGCACAATATCTGTGCATAGTAATTGTGTGTGACTTCTCTATTCTAAATGTGTGTGCATTGTGTTAATACAATACATGCATATCTCTCTTTAGGATTTATAATACTTGACCAGACATTCATCCTATGATTTATTTTCTATTTGGTATTGCTGTAATACCATATAGAAACTAGCAAACATAAAAAAAATGATAATATTTGATAATAAAACTTATACAAATAATGTGCTCATATAATGGATAAATCATATTGAGACAATCTGCATGTTATGTTCTTCCATCAATATAATAAAAAAAATGAATAATAAAAATTGAAAAGAAACTATAATAATACTTAATAAAATATAATATACAAGCAACGGATTGATACAGCCTACATGTTGGGCGCTCTCATATGTTGTAGTTTGCCACCTTGTTTTAGAGGTGACAATCAGGTTGTGCAGGGATTGACATGACTCAAATTCTGGTGGCACAGCAAACCATTGTACTGTGCGGCATGAATTAGGTGCTTGAGTCATGTTGTGCCGGCACGACAACATGGAGGTAGGCCAGACATGACTCGAGGGCTCGACTTCCTTAGTTGGGTTGTGCTGAGTCGGTCATGGGCCAAGCCACTCTCGACTTGGCCATCACACTGATTAGTGGGGACTAGGCAATGCTGCAGTGGCCCCTGGCCACTACTCGTGTCCTCTGGCTGGCATTGGCCAGTCATGTAGTGCCATGTGGCCCATGCTGCTATTTCATGCAGGCGTGCTAGGTATGTAAGCCATTCTTGGCATGACACATGTGTGATAGTTTTGGCATAGTGGACATCGATGCCATAAATCCAGGCCACACAAAAAAATGCTATTGTGCAGGTGAAAAATCATGATTTTCAGCTGGTTATTTGAGCGGAAAGTGATTTCAAGATGTAGTATTGGTGTTTTGATGTGTAGCTTGGTGTTTTGTGGTGTTGTGGGTGTCAGAAATCATCTCCATGGGTGCAATTGGAATTTATGGGGTGATAGAATTATTTTTAACCCTGAAATTAGGTTTCCTGATTTGGGCAGAATTTCTACCCTCAAATCACTGTTTTTTTGGAGCAGTTTTTTTTTTTTGGCAAAATTACTTGGAATATTTATTGATCGAGGAGGTTAAAAATATGGTTATTACTTTTTGAATGTGTTAGGACAAAAAAAATGTGTCGTGGATGTCAAAAAGTACTAAAAAAATTGCAACTTGCATGAAGGCCTGATGCCACTCTATCATGCCCGGCAGATCCATTTGGCCCGTAGTCGGGTACAACCATGCTTGGCCGTGCATTTGCTAGATTGTGCTGGTTTCTGTGCTAAAAAAAATCTAATTAAAATATTTTGAAACTTTAATTCATTATTTATTGAAAATATAATGCTTAAATGAATTAAAATAAAATAAATAAATAAAAATAATTTGACTTTCGGCTAACTAAAAAAATTATTTAATGAAAAATAATTTATTCTATAATCAAAAGTAGAATATGATACGTACACCCACATTTATAATATAAGTGGAAGCATAAAATTATAAGTACATAATGACATAGCTGACAGAAATTTAAAATAATGAAAATATGATATCGTATGAAAAAAATACAATCAAAAATTACATGAGCCATCAATATGTGACCATAGCACTAGCATGGTAGCGCGGATGCAGAGGGTCAACATTATGTAAGTATTTGAAGGTATCGCTATTGGTGACCTCAATATCTTCCATTTCCTATGAATCATAATTCGTTAGTAGCTCTTGGGTCCTATCTTGAATGTTCAATCTCAAATTTTTCTAGTCTGTCATGCATGTAAGTGTCTCTATGATGTTTAATCGTGGTTTGATCTCCTATTTAAAATACTATTGGACGTCATAGAAAAAGTTGGCTTTGATGCTGTACTAGATATCATAGAGGTTAGTAGATCACGTGTCATGTTAGATATCACGAATACGTAAATTTTCAAAGTAAAATATCTAAATTCTTATCATCATAATTTGATAAGATGGAGCAGTAATTAGTATTTGAGTATTGATAGCTCGTTCCTATTCGAAAAATAGCTCATCGCCTTCTCAAGGCTAATTGAATGGAAAAGTAAGCATCTTCAAATATGTTCATGTTAGTACTCGGAGTCTGACTGTAACTATCATATCTAATGTTGTAATATATAAATAATTTAATTAAATTTTTGTGAATACAACTTTTAGGTCCGTGTTCATAGTTCATACACGTGAATAGTATGTCAAAATATATCTTATTTCTCACATTAATCTTAAAATACATATAGGTAGTCAAACAATAAATAGATAGAATGAAGGATTAATATTTTAAATTTGTGATTTTCATCTTAACAGTCATGATCCTAAATACATGAACTCTATAATTACTAAACATGTTACTAATATTGCGTATGTACTCAAGTACAATATAAGCCGTTGGATTGTACATAGACAAACACATGGTCGTGTCATAAATAATTTTTATGAATTTCATAAAAGATATTTTTGTATTATTATCAAAATCATCATTAATAAGTTCGTCATTATTATCATTGATATAGTTGGATATTATGTGTTGGTAGCCAACACATGACTCTAATATCAGGTAGGTGTAATTTCAATGGTGTTTCACGTTTATTTGAATTTTTTTTAGGTTCGCTGACAAACAAAGAGTATTAAATTCCTATTATCTGTTAGTTATCATTAAATATCTTAGTATATTTTTTAAAATGCTTAGGTAAAAATTTTCATTCCTTCTTTTGTTGTCAAATTGATTATGTGATACACCCATATATATCCTCGTCATCCAAGAAGCACGAACACGGACACGAACACTAGGATACGACACAATGGGATACGACACAATGGGATACGGAGACACCGCAAATTTCAAAAAACTAGGATACGGATACGGCTAGGATACGACATGATAAAATAAAAATAATTATCTTTATAAATATTATTCTTAAAAAAAAATTTAGCTAAATAAAAAATAAGTTGCAAAACATTATTTTTATAAATAATTTTCTAGGTTTGAAATTATATTTAATAAATAATCATACTTATATATTGCATATTTAAAAATTAAAATCATGCATTTATATCCCACCATCACTGTTCCAGCTCCAAAATCCCCCCTCCTCCTCATTCCATCTTCGAAACTATGAAATTCTTCTCGTATCGCATGTCCAATCATCTCTAAAATGTGTTGGAATCGTATCCAAAACTGTGACCTGCAATTTTGGTCAATGATATGTCACGTGGTGTATTTGACACGTATCTGAAGCGTGTCTAGCTGTATTCACGTGTCCGACACACGGACTCTTTTACCCATTGCCGTATTCTATGTTGCACGGATACGCCTAGGAATTGCCGTGTCCACGTGTTGGACACGTGAACACGGCGACACGGGTTGGATACGTGTCCGATACGTCACGTGGCGTATCGGATACACGTCGGAGACGTATCCGACGTGTTGTTCGGAAACAGTCGTCGTTAACAACAAACGCGTCGTTTACCTACAGACGTATCGTTTACCAACCGACACGTTTTTACAATTCTAACGCGTCAGAAATACACTATATATTAACGATTACTCCTACATCTCCAACAAATTGAGGAGCCCACCGCCGACAGTGAGTTGCCGACAAGCCGATTGCGAGAAATAGTTGTCAATTATCATTGCGTCAAACGGAGAGGGGAGGAGCACACTGCCGAGGCACCGACTAAACCTAAGGTAACCTAATTCTATAAAGGGAGGGGGGGGTTTGGAATTTGTATCGAGAGGGGGGAGAGTTCGAAAATCAAAACTGTAAAGGGAGGGTGGGGGAGTTCGTGAGGGGGGGAAAAGGTTCGGGAGGGGGAGGGAGGGTGTTAGAGGGTTTAAATTTTTTTTAAATTATTTTAAAATACAGAATTTTAAATTATTTTAAAATACATAATATTTATAATTAATAATTTTTATTTTTAATTTTATTTTTTTTATCATGACGTATCCTAGCTGTATTCGTATCCTAGTTTTTTAGAATTTGCCGTGTCCCCGTATCCTGCCGTGTCGTATTCCCGTGTCCGTGCAACATAGGCCGTATTCATGTTTTATTGCTCGGCATAACATACATACTAATAGCTATTAATAGTTGCATTATTATTAAAAGTATTATAAAAAATAATACTAAATATTTTATTTTGAATAATATATTTTTTAAAGATCTTCATTATATATTCATATGACAGACTCATCATGAAGATGAATGATATTAGGAAATTATAAAATTTTTTTACTAAAATTTAATTTTGAATCTACATAATGGGTGGTGAGACATGCGAATAATATATTATCACTACTAGTTTAGATATTGGATTTCACCAGTATCACTCCAGTATATTTTCTAGATTCGTTAATTATTAATTATTTTTTAAACTTATAATAATTATATGTCATTTTGACTTGTTGGCCTAGTAATTTTATGATAAGCAGACTGGAAGATCTTGGATAATATTGTGATAAGTAAAAATGCATAAAATTGACTACCATATGAATATCTAATCAGATCAGAAGATACATAATAATAATTAGTTTGATCATACATTCCCTCCGAAAATCATTGTGATATTTGAAGGGGGTTAATGAAGCTGAACAAGATCCAATTTAAAAGATTTTGCTGTTTAGTTGGGTTTGTCTGGATCTAATGTATTATATTTTTTAGTATATTAATTAGTATCTTTTATGTGGTGACCAATGTTCTACATGTATATATTTTTTGATAATAGATATATTATGCTAATTCTTCTTCGATACTCTTAGAATTTTTATTTTTTATTATTTTAAAGTCTCCATACTAATTAAGTTCACTTAATTTTTTATTTTTTAGGCAGTAAATGAGTTTGGTTTGAGATCATTGGAGATAACCTAATTTCAACCTCAACTTTTTTTGTAAGGATACTATTATTATCTATATTTGCGTCAAATTCATTATTGTTATATTAATTATTTGCTATTTTTTTATTTTTTTAATTTATAAAAAAGTAATAACAAATTTATAAAATATTAAAAAAAGTATACCGTAACTGCAATCTCTTTGTTGTAATTAACTTTCTTTTGCATCATCTCTAATCTCAATTTAAATTTTTAGTTGCACTGCATATATATAAATATAACAGTAGTAAAAACATAGTAAAGGTAGAAGTATAAGAGGAGAGAAGAGAGAGAGGAGCAGGAGATGAGAAAAATAGAGAATTAGAAAATAGAAAATAAAATTTTATAAAATATAATTCTCTATTTATAAAAATTTTTATATTAAAAAAATGTATGTTTTTTATTTTTGTTTTAATTTTTTTATTAATATATATGATTAGCTTGAAATTATTTCTATTTTGATATTTCTTTTATGATGATGATGATGATGATTAGAAATGATAAATTAAAAGTAATTTAAAGATACTTTAAATTTATTGTTTTTGAATTTTGATGTTTAGATATGACAGAATCTTTAAGATTAGTCTTGAAGTTACCTCTAATATTTTTTTAAAATGTGCATTGCTTGCAGATGACTAAAAATTATTTAGGTCTTTGGATAGAAATACAAAAACTAGATCTAGTGGGGATGAGGATGAGGTTGAAAATAGACATAATAAATGAAGGTGGAGATGGAGAAGGTAGAATCCGACTTGAATCTAATTCGTTGTCATCCCTGCCTCAAATAAGTATCTCTTATCTTTTCAAATATATAAATTAATCGTGTTTTATTTCTTTTAATTTCATTTTTAATTCTATCATTCTTAATCTCATCATACATTCATTTTGTTACTTTAATATAAAATTCAAAAAATATTAAATTTCATCATTTACATATGTTACTTTTGGATCATCCAACATTAAGTTTCATAAAATATTATTGGTCTTATAGATATTTTATAAAATTCTCTTTAAACTATTTAGCACATGTCTATCATAAAGAACTCGTTGGGCGGCTTTATATTTAGTTTATTTAATTTTAATTATGTGAGATATATTATCAACAATCTTCTTGTCATTACTTAATATATATAGCCTTCATATTTAAAATAACTAATATTTGATACTTATTATTTCCTCATTTTGATTAACAAATCATTATTATTATTAACATAATTAAAATCATATTTTAAATACTTCATCTTCCTATGATGAACCATAAACTTCTTAAATTTAATTGCTATCCTCCATATTTTTAGTTTCCTACATTTTCTTTAGTCTCATCAATTAACATTAAGACGTCTGCACATAACATACTCTAAGAGTTATCCTCTTATAGATCTTTTGTCAATTTATTTATAATAAGTATAAAAATATAAGGACCAAATGATGATCCGTTGCAAAATCTTACAACTATTGGAAACTCTTGAGTTATGTCATGAACTAATTTAATTCAAAACATCACCCTCTTATATATAACTTTGAGTAACTCAATATATATACTTAATATAAATTTATTACATAATACTTATCAAATAAAATTTATTAAAACTATATCATAAAATGTTTCTAAATCAATAAAATTATACATAATTTTTGTTTCTCAATATATTTATCAATTACTTATCTGACTAGATAAATATAGAGGTGTCAAATAGGCCAGGCAGCCCGGGCAGGGACCACGGCCTAATTAGCAGTGCATGGCCCGACCTGATCCAGAACAGCCTAGAAATGTGCCTCGGCCCAGGACGAGCTGCCTATGGTACATTCGTGTCGTGCTAAGCCGACATTAGTAGTGCCTCGTGTCGGGTTAGGCACGACCAGTATGCATGGCACATGGGCACGATAACCCAACCTGGGTGGGTTATCCAATTGTTTTCAAATAATCAACCACATGGTCGATTTAAATTGGTCGACCCATAAGTCGGCCGCCCATCCCACAAAGGCCATTGGCTTCTTTCGTCGTTCACCATAATCATGCTTCTTCGAGGTTCAGCACGGTCCGACATAGTCGTGCACTCGGCCATGCCCACTATTTCGTACTGGGCTGGTGGACTGTCACCATGTCGTGCCAGGCAAGACACGAGAATTTTACCATGTCGTGCTAGCATGACACAGTGATTTAACCATACCTTGAAAAAATGGGTCGTGCCAAAACAGCACGACCCATTTGACACTTCTAGAGAAATAGTTTTTATAATAAATCTATCTAACATAAATATTAATTAATTCTCCAAAATTACTACCCCTCTTCTTAATTTATGTTAATCTCTATTTTACAAATCTTCATGGTATAATTAATGAGTTCAATCACTCTCATAACATATTTCTATCAAGAATAAATTTATAAATATATTTATGAATATTCTAAAAGAATTATATTTTTATTTCTTTATAACATAGTATTGATTGAACATGGTGTTTAATCACTAAATCAGAGAGGATGTTTAGGTATATTATATGAGTTGTATTTTATATTTATTAATTTTATTTTATAATTAATGAATTAAGGATTTTTTGTTATTTTAATTTATTATTTTTGAACAAGCTCGTAGAAAATTTTTTGTTCAATCACTAAATCATGAAAATATTAATCAAACCATCATAATATTTCTCAGGCAGTGTCTTCCTTTCAATGTAGGAATTTATTTTTTAATCTCTTATGGTATCTTTTTAATATTTGGGTACCAAGCTTCTTTTATATTAAATATTTATAATCTATCATAAGTTTCTCCACTGATAGATTAACAATATCCCAAATATCATTGTTAGTAATGAAACAAAATTCGTATAACATTGTATGTTGACATTGTGAATGAACAAAATTCTCAGATGTGAAGCTTGGTATCCAAATATTAAAAAGATACTATAAGAGATTAAAAATATGAATTCTTATATTGAAAGTAAGACGCTGCCTGAGAAATATTAATATGGTTTGATTAATATTTTCATGATTTAGTGATTGAACAAAAAATCTTCCACGAGCTTGTTCAAAAATAATAAATTAAAATAACAAAAAATCCTTAATTCATTAATTATAAAATAAAATTAATAAATATAAAATACAACTCATATAATATACCTAAATATTCTCTCTGATTTAGTGATTGAACATGAAGTTCAATCAACACTATGTTATAAAGAAATAAAAACATTATTCTTTTAATATATTCATAAATATATTTATAAATTTATTCATGATAGAAGTATGTGATGAGAGTGATTGAATTCATTAATTATACAATGAAGATTTATAAAAGAGTGATTAACATAAACTAAGAAGAGTTGTAGTAATTTTGGAGAATTAATTGATATTTATGTTAGATAGATTTATTATAAAAATTATTTATCTAGAGGTGTCAAATGGGTCGTGCTGTATTGGAACGACCCATTTTTTCAAGGTTGTCACAGTGCCGTGCTAGCACGGCATGGTAAAATTCTCGTGTCTTGCCTGGCATGACATGGTGACACAGTCCACCGACCCAGTACGAAATAGTGGGCATGGCCGAGTGCATGACTATGTCGTACCATGCTGAACCTCGAAGATGCATGATTATGGTGAATGACGAAAGAATCTCATGGCCTTTATGTGATGGGTGGCCAACTTATGGGTCGACCAATTACAATCGGCCATGTGGTTGATTGTTTGAAAACAATTGGATACCCCACCCAGGTTGGTTTATCGTGCCCCTGTGCCATGCATACGGGTCGTGCCTCACCCGACATGAGGCACTGCTCATGCCGGCCTAGTACGACATGAACGTACAATGGCCAGCTCGTCCTGGGCCGAGGCACAATTTTGGGATGTTCTGGATAAGGACGAGCCATGCACTGCTAATCAAGCCATGGTCCCTGCTCGGGCTGCCTGGCCTATTTGATACAATTATATATTTATCTAGTTAGATAATTAATCAAGAAATATATTGAGAAACAAAAATTATGTATGATTTCATTGATTTAGAAACATTTTATGATATAGTTTTAATAAATTTTATTTGATGAGTATTATGTAATAAATGAATATTAAGTATATATATTGGGTTAATCAAAGATATATATAAGAGGGTGATGTTTTGAATTAAATTAGTTCATGACATAACTCAAGAGTTTCCAATAGTTGTAAGATTTTGCAACGGATCATCATTTGGTCCTTATATTTTTATACTTATTATAGATAAATTGGCAAGAGATCTATAAGAAGATCTCTTAGAGTATGTTACGTGCAGACATCTTAATGTTAATTGATGAGACTAAAGAAAATATAGGAAACTAAAAATTTGGAGGATATCAATTAAATTTAAGAAGTTTATGGTTAATCAGAGTTAGATGAAGTATTTACAATATGAGTTTAATTATGTTAATAATGATAATGATTTGCTAATCAAAATGAGGAAATAATAAGTATAAATATTAGTTATTTTAAATTTGAAAGCTATATATATTAAGTAATGACAAATAGATTGATGACAATATATCTCACATAATTAAAATTAAATAAACTAAATATAGAGACGCCTACGAGTTCTTTATGATAGACGTGTGCTAAATAGTTTAAAGAGAATTTTATAAAATATTTATAAGACCAATAATATTTTATGAAACTTAATGTTGGATGATCCAAAAGTAATATATGTAAAGGATGAAATTTTAATATTTTATGAATTTTATATTAAAGTAACAAATGAATGTATGATGAGATTAAGAATGATAGAATTAAAAATGAAATTAAAAAGATATTTCTATATATATAAAATATTAGAAGTAAACAAGATTAATTTTTATATATAAAAAGATAAGAGATACATATTTGAGGTGAGGATGACAACGAATTAGATTCAAGTCGGATTTTACATTATCCAGCTCCACCTTCATTTATTATGTATATTTTCAACCTCATCCCCACTGGATCTAGTCTTTGTATTTCTATCCAAATGTCTGAATAATTTTTAGTCATATGCAAGCAACGCACATTTCAATTAAATATTAGAAGTAACTTCAAGACTAATCTTAAAGAATTTGTCATATCTAAATATTAAAGCTCAACAACAATAAATTTAAAGTATCTTTAAATTACTTTTAATTTATCATATCTAATCATCATCATCATCATCATCATCATCATAAAAGTAATATCAAAATAGAAATAATTTCAAGCTAATCATATATTTTTAACACTTGCTACTTTATTGCCCTACAAATTAATAAAAAAAATATATAATTAGTCTAATAATTTCATTTAAGTATCAAATTTAACAAAACACACACATACATACACACACAACTACACACATATTTCAAACCTCTACACTAATAATATTTTTATCATATTCAACTGAGTAGTAATATGCTTCTTTTTATTTGAACTTATAATTATAATTATAATAAAGGAAGAAAGAAAATATTAATATAATTAATCAAAGAAAATTAATTTCATTTAAAAATTAAGTAATTTATCCTACCTTATTACATATTTACAATTCAACTTGCAGTACCCATTGATGATTCAAAAGTTTTTGGATGAATTCTACTATTACAAGGACTCACTAATATACCACTTGTGCTATATGTCGACTCAGAATCTATAATTGATATTAGAATGACAAGATCTCTAGGCATCCTCATCAAAATAGGATATTTGATTTTATCCGTCTATCATTAATCTAATATGTTAAAATCAATTTTTTTTTGTAATACTTTATTTTTAAATGGTCATCTAGCTCATTTTTTTAAATTAATATTAATCTTACTCTCAAGTGTAATTTTTTATGAAATTTTCCAAAAAATCATTTGTACTAATAATAAGATACTAATATTCAATATTTTATCAACTTATTATAAATGACTATATTATAATTCACTATAAATATATATCTTATAATTCACTATAAAAGAGTGTCTTTTAACTCATTATAAATGAATTTCTTTGACTCATTATAAATGAGTTTATTAATCAACTATGATAAAATGAGTTTCTTATCAAACTAATTAATAAATGAGTTATCTTATCAACTAATTATAAATGAGTTTCTTATCAAACTAATTATAACTGAGTTTCTTATCAACTAATGTATAAATGAGGTTTCTTATCAACTAATTAGGAAATGAGTTTCCTTATCAACTAATTATACAATGAGTTTCTTATCAACTAATTATAAATGAGTTTCTTATCAACTAATTATAAATGAGTTTCTTATCAACTAATTATAAATGAGTTTCTTATCAACTATTATAAATGAGTTTCTTATCAACTAATTATAAATGAGTTTCTTATCAACTAATTATAAATGAGTTTCTTATCAACTAATTATAAATGAGTTTCTTATCAACTAATTATAAATGAGTTTCTTATCAACTAATTATAAATGAGTTTCTTATCAACTAATTATAAATGAGTTTCTTATCAACTAATTATAAATGAGTTTCTTATCAATAATTATAAATGAGTTTCTTATCAACTCGTTATAAATATGTATCTTATCAACTCATTCTAAATGAGGGACTTGTCAATATATTATGATGAGTCTTATCAACTCCTTATAAAAGAGTGTCCTATCTACTCATTATAAATGAATATTTTATCAACACATTATAAATGAGTATTTATAAACGTATTACAAATGAGTGTATTATGAACTAGTTATAAATAAATAGCT